>JAHMML010000011.1:575299-669569 GCA_020341155.1 Eciton burchellii
GGGGGGGGGGGGGGGGGGGGGGGACCGGCACTCGGTGACAAATCGTTGTCATATCCGCCAAGTAAAATCAATATTTGCCGCCGACTGATGGTATGTACATAGGGACGAGCGATCCCGTCCGAGCTTAATTCCCGCGGCTTACGACGGGTTCATACGCGTGTTCCCACGGGTGCTCCCCCTCCCCCCCCCTCCGCCCCTCCCCCGACGTCGGGGTGCGTCGGGAGCACAAATGGAACCACGAAGAAAGGGATGGACTAGCACCACGCGCTTGGATCTGTGGGGGGACACGCATCTCCATATCACGTAAACGAGAAAGTAATTGCAGATACCGCCCCCCTGCGTCTCACGCGGGAGACTCATCATTCCCTCGCTTTGCTCTCGTTCATGTCACAATCCCATTGATCCGTATCCCACGTGGCGGGGAAACATTTGCGCTCTTGCACTCGAGCAGGACATAAGATTCTCTTCCTTATCGCACGCAGTTCGCGAATAATTGTATCGATCTTCCGGTGACGCCGGGAGGAACTCGAGATCGCTTTGAGGAATTCTGGAGAGAAGCGAGATCGGGGAGAATCGTCGATTGTTTCCTCGAACGTTCGACAAGTACGAGATCCTTCCTATCTTTCCATCAGATTTCGCTGTTCCCGATCTGCGATCCTGCTTCGCCGCGCGAAAAAAAGAATAGCACGCTGTATCGAGAAAAGAATCGAGCAATCGGATCAGGGCGAGGCGAACAGAGCTCGATACCTCGGGAGGAAAACCGCGCGAACCGCGCCAATATCGCGAATATGCGCGACAATGTCGCGGAGAAAACGGACGAAGCCGGGAAACAAGTTTTCCCAGCGCGCTATCCAGCGCGATATTCGCGGACGAATCGAAAAGTCGCCGGTTGATCCGCTTGCGAAGCCGCTTTCGCGACGTGACACCTGCGGCGGGATCCTCGATGGATTGTCGCCGCTAGGATAAATGTGTACTTGGACTTGTGTACGCGTGTTTGTGCACATGTATGTGTACGTGCATCGATTTATCTGGGATATCCTTTCCCCCTTTCAGCGTGTAAAACTTTAAATTGCAAGCAACCATGTAAACCCGACAGGGAAAGCTTCCCTGTTGAACTTGAAGGTAGCGCATTGACATTTGTACTTGTGATTTGTAACTTGATATTAATTTATGATCCAGTAGATTAAAGATGAGGACGTTGATCCAGTCATCGAGAGGAACGCTTCGTACGCATGAAAAATGGACGGTAATCGGAAACGTGATAGCCGAAAGCCGTTTCATCGGCTTTAATCGATTGCTTTGAATAAATTCGTTAATATGTCGTGACTCTGTTGATAAATTTTTTATAAGCTTTGCTTTTATAAACTCTTCTTCCTATTTTCCCGAGGCATGGTTCCATCTGCTCATTATTTAAAACGCATTTCGTTCTCCACTTGTCGAGATCAAGCTCAAGATTCGTGCTCAAACAGATAGATCGATTATCTTTAATGATCTCCTGCATCTTACCTTCAATGAAAAAACTGGGCAGCTTTAAGAAAGGTTCAAGGCACTTGCTTCTCCTACTTTCAACCTCTCCTAACTTTTTCCCTTACTTTGAGCATGGAGCGTTTAGAGCAGAGATTAAAGATTTAAAGCAAGGGATAGGCCAATCTTCCAATCAAGCATCGATAAACTTTATTCCGGAATTAAGGGATAAGCTAAATGACGTCTCCAGACGGCCGCGAGTCTCGAATCCCAAGTTTCAATCAAAAACTCTTGCAAGGAAAAACAAGAGCGGAATGTTAATCCTCGGCCTTCTAAATCTCCCATTGCGTGTTCGTACGATCGATTGTATCGATCAAAATTTTCCGAGGACACGTCGATTCTGCGAGAAATCTTCTTGTTCTGTCTTTGTAGGTATCGCGTCGCCGACACGTCATAACTCGGAAGCACCTGCTCCCTGCATCACGGGCTTCCAGTAACCATGACGACGGCAGCTCGTTCTCGGCGAACGCCATGACGGCCAGCTTCTTTCCTAACGAGGAACACCGTTACGTAGCTATCGCGGGAAATACGTGCGAAATGCCGGGATTGCCGGACCTGGCGGACTCGCCAGAGTCAATGGAGGGCGACGGATCTGGTGCGATTTCGGGAAATCTCCGCTGGCACCAAAAAATTTCTGAAAATCTCTCTCTCTCTCTCTCTCTCTCTCTCTCTCTCTCTCTCTCTCTCTCTTTCGCCGGGAGATCGCGCTGCGATGGCGCGATAACGCGGACCCAGAGTCTGATCTCGAGGAGATTCGAAATTCCGCAAAAGCTATAACTCATCTCTCTCTTTCTCGAAGGAAGAACGAACGAGGTACTATCCCCTACTGACGTTATCGAGATCCGATACGGTTCTTCCGGAGCTTTAACACACCGGTCCGCGGGAAGCTGCCTGTACAAAATCGCAAGCGCGTTGTTTTCCCGGAGTTTCATCCGGGAGTGGATCTTCTCATTTAACGAGGAACCTCACCGGACGAAAGACGCGCGAGCGGAAGGATTTACGGGGTGCGAAGAACCCAGGACACGGGGCGAACGAAGGGCGGACGTGGCAAGGAACAGGGGAACAGGGTGGGATGGAAGACGCGTAGTCGCTTCCTGGTGAGAGGAATCCGAAGCGGGGACCGAGGGGTGAATGATGGAGGCCCGTGGGGTGAACCGGGTTTGCATAATGCCTCTGCCCGTTCAGGCGCGAGGCGCGTAAGCTGTTTTAGCATTTCCCCCATCGACAATAATCCAGGTAAAATATTATTTTAAAAGCGCAGGCGCGCGCGAGAGGGTGGCCCGTGTAAGTCGACGATGTAAGTCGATGTATGTGCAGGCGGTGCGCACTTTGAAATGCGGCGTCGCTTCTTCGCCGAATTATGCAACAGCCAGCTCGGAAATTTTTATCGAAGCCATCCTCCTATCCTCTCTCTCTCTCTCTCTCTCTCTCTCTCTCTCTCTCTCTCTCTCTCTCTCTCTCTCCCTCTCTCTGGCTTTCTCTTTGATTTTCTCTTGCCTCTCTCGAATACATCAACGTTAAAAGCGCATGATGCCGTTGAAATTCGAAATCGAGGCTAAAGTCGTTCGACTTGGACACTTGGTCCCAGTTCTTTCCAAACCAATTGTTTCGAACGCTCCTGAAAACGCCCGCGAAAGCGCGTCGCTGTTTACCGAAAGTCAAGAACGAGATCCACAGCAAGATTTCACAATCGCGCGCCGAGAGATAAATCGTCGGCAAATTTCAATAACAAGATATTGAGAGGGTGAGCATTATTCATGCAGAAATTAATATCAAATACCACAAAAATCAAACTGAAAAACGCTGTACATCGTAGACAAGTGCATGTAATATATGTCGCATAATGCGATCGTCATGCGATACGAATCAAGACTGATAAACTTTACTCTCCATGAACGGTAATTCAGAATGTCGAGATTCCTCGCGAAATGAATCTCGCGAATGTCGGTTGCATTTTTCGATCGGGAGCGTGCAGATACGCGCAAGCACCGGTCGGCAGCACGAGGATCAGGCGGAGCAGGTGCAGCAACGTCACTCGCGTTAATCTTACTCGCGTAACTTCGGGATCGCTAAAGTAGCAGGCGAGATATCGTGCCTTGATCGGTAATCAAACTGTGATGGCGCGATTGAAGGTAGCAAGCAGGAGGTAGAATAACGACAATGCGGAAGGCAGGTAGATAAATGAGGAAACGAAGGGAGGAAGAGATCATATTCGGAGATGGATGTTTAGATATACGAGTACGCGTTAAAAGGTAATGAAGAATCGATATCACGAGAAACGCGGATATCGTGAATATTGCGTGGAAAGCAATTTTGCGGATATTAATTACAGCCAGAGAGAAGAGTGACATTGTTTTGCAACGTTGCCCGGCCAGTGAAATGACAAATGCGCGACTAATGTAAAATTAAACAAATCCAGAATTAACAGAGTTCCGAAGAGAGAACGTAATTGCGCTCGTCGCGAAGATAATAAAGATGCTCGCGAGATTTCCGCAACGCCGACAACAAAAACGTCGTGCAACAACGCTCGCAGCGCTATTAATAGCCGTGATTGTTCGGCGATTATTGTTCCAGGAAAAAAGAGGCCGGGAGGAAAGGACGCCGCGCGAAAGTTAAATTAGAAGCGCGGACTGACGGACATCGAAGAACAGGCAGACACGAGGGACAGAAAGGCTGACAGTACGTTTACGGTATGAAAGGTTGTCGTAGAAAACGAGAGGGGATTTAACAGGACTCCAGAAACTGAAGCCCGTGACGCACGAGCTCGTTCAAAGGGATGTTACGAGTGACGGGGCGGACGTTGAGAGCGCCGAAGCAATGGTAAATGGACATTGCCGTGCAAAATCGATCTACGAGATCTCAAGAAACGCGAGACGCGACGTAATTTTATTCCTGTCATCAGAATATCTAGCCAGGAACCGTTATCGGCGCGGCGACGATTCTCTAGCGCGAATCACGAAGATGCACGACGCAGCATGCTGGAGAACTGCGGCGGCTTCTCTTATTCCGGGACTTTTCTTGAATATTATTAACAATTATCTGTCGCTGTCGCGATGTTGAGCCGATATTTTACGCGGCGACGACAATAACTTTTAAATGAATTAATTTAGTCGGGCGAAGCATTCGGCGAGTCCCCCGTGACGCTTCGACAGCCGATGACAGGTTCCGGAGAAGCGTTTTAAACTGGGCCGCATCATAAATGAGCTCGTGGCAACACGAACTTTGCGACTTCTTGCGAATTTTATGGCAAGCAAACTCCAGCTTGTTGCGAACGCTGTAAATAATTACGATCGGCCGAGTCAAGTCGCACCGCCGCATTACATGTTGAAACATGTTCTAAATACGTTGCCACTGGTGTTTACTAAAAACCTAGCGGCTACGTGCGTATATTTAATGTATCAAAAATTGCGGAGTGGAAAATTCAAGTGTTGAATTTGTAAATCCGGAGGATCGAGCGCCTTTGGGAACGGGATCTCACGAATTCGCGGATCTTGGAAAATGTATTTCTCCTTCTATCTTATCCGACGCGAACGTCAAATTTGATATCACGAGCTCAATAAGGGAGGAAGAGGAAGAACGGGGAAAATAGAGGAAGAACGTAAACCCCCATGAAATATCGTTCGCGAGGATTTGTAATTTACGTTAGAAAAGCGATCGCATTTCGTATTACTTATACATGGAGCAAGCTGAAATCTTACGCGCGGAACCGATCCCGCTTGAGAAATTTATACATCGCCCCGAGATAAGTATACAAAAATCGAAGCTGACTATTTCTCCTCCGGCAGGCAATCTACACGCATGCTGTACACACGGTCAAATATTTTTACATGATCGCGTATCTGTGAGATTACGGCTCTACGATATTACCTCGACGCGATGGAAAATGCATTGCATGGGTTGCAGCAAGCACTCAGTCATTTCCTCGTGAATGTGACGACATAAAAGTCGATCGTCTCGGGGCGATCTTTTTCACCGGTATACCGAGCGATCTAACGTGCGTCGAACATGTATGAATTCCCGCTTTAACGGAACATCATTATCTCATATGGCGGGACCCGTACTCGGTCCCTCGTAATTTCGTAATTTCGTAATTCCGTAATCGAGATCGAGTACGTCGTTTCGCCTTGTTTCTCCGCTTTCCGCCGCTGTGCTACTTCGCAAATGCGAGAAGGAAACGGCGAAGAAAGGAACTACCGTCCGCGAAAGCGGCACGTTGCAACGAGATGATTGAGCGAGCGGAGGACATCCTTTAACAATCCGTTTTTAGGAAAGGGCGAACGAAGGAGAATTCGATAACGCGCCGCTAATCGCAGCGAGGCGAGCAACGAGTGCCGGAAGCTACGTTCGCTGCGCCAGAATACGATCTGATCCGGTCGACAATCTGTTAAAAAGCGATTCCTCAGCGCGTAAGGAGAGTCCTTGAAATATAAACCCTCTTACGGGATAATGGAGAGTAGTGGGAACTCTTCTCAAAGAAAACGACGAGGCTGCGCGGAGCAGAGACGGAAAAGCAGGGAAAGAAAAAGGGAGGAAGAGGAGGAGAAAGAAAGAGGGACAGAGAGAGAGAGAGAGAGAGAGAGAGAGAGAGAGAGAGAGAGAGAGGAGGGGGGGCAAGAGCCAGCGGCGGAGAAATTCTCTGTCAAAGAAGCTGGACGCCCAGTTAGATGATGAGATCGAACGAACACAAGGGAAGGAAATGCCATCGCCGTTGGCGAAAGAATGTTAAAGCGGCTGCGGAACGGCAAGCGTGGCAAAGTCGGCATTCCTTTTCCCTCCCACGCCGTTAGATTGCACTTATTTGCGCTGTTCGTTCCGTTCGTCCGTTCGAAACTTTATCGCCGGATACTCGATATGCTCGCAACTCGTTAACTCCTCGAAGGGCGAACGACAAGGGCCAAGTATTCGCATCGAGCGTAATCCTGTCGTTTCGCTGGGTCGTGTGATCGATCGAATTTGATGCAATTAACGAGGCACGTTACTACGATAAGTGCGGTAAGCCACGATAAGTGCGAAGCGTGAAACTTTGGCAAATGCATGAGGCATTCGAGAAATTCACGTTGCAAGAAATTTGCCAGCTAACTATCTGCAGCATCGGTATTTCTCTGTGCGATATCTCTCAGATCGGCGTGTTCCGTTAATGATCAACCGCATGATCCAACGTGAACGCTCTCCGATCCATTCTCGATCCGTAGGAACGTTCGAAGAGACGTTTACGGAAGTCACCACGATCGCGGATCCGCAGAGCATCTTATTCGCGGGAATTGCCGCATTCGGCAATTCCGAACTCTGCGACTCGCGATTGTTGGCGAAAACGGCTTACGGCGCTCAAAGGCGCATCCCGAGGACGTTCGAGTGAGAAAGTTAGCGGCGCGAGCCGAGCAAACGGGCAGATCTCCCGTGTCAAAGAAGACGCGCCGAAGAGGGCAGGATCAGAGGATCAGAGGGTCGGCTGCATCGCGCATACAAATAACCGGCCGGGGAACCTCGCGCTGCAGAGGACGGAAGTGCATTAAACGAGGGTTAGCTATCTGTAATAGCTCAAGCTGCCTGACGAGGCGTTTATTGTGCCCGACACGTCTTGCCCAGCTTCTATCTCTCTCTCCCTCTCTATGTGTATATATATATATATATATATATATATATATATATATATATATATATCTACCTATCTCTTTCCCTGTCGTATAGATTCAACCCTTTCAACACTCAATGCGAACCGTTTAGCCGCCATGACGATTCTGATATTCTCGCTATCGCTCTATGCATCGCCTCTGCGATAGCGTGAGGTGAAAGCGATGATTGACTTATTAGCGGCAAAGATCATAGACTAGCGATGCGTGTAGAGCGCGTTCGAACTCGCGTGAGATCTCGAAGAGCAATCGCAATCGCCCGGAGCGAGTCCTCCGGAAACGATAATCACACGAAAGACGAAGCCGGAAGAGATATCGTAAGAGGAAATCTTTCTTTTCTCTTCAGGCTCGATCGCCGAGGAGGATGCGATACAATCTGCGAGAAACTGCATCAGCGCGGAGGTGTTTGAGTACAATTCCCAAATACAACACGGGAGTGCTATTCCGGGATCGCGCCTCCTTCTTTTTCCTCCTTTTCTACTCCACGGTGCAATTTGTCCGCGCAATTACGCACGCGGGCACCGACGCACGCGGCGCGGATAATTTATTAATGGCTTGATTTAAAATTTAAACGCGATTTAAATTTGCATGAGTTAAAGCGGACGCATGCGAATTTCGCCGACATTGTTCGAAATTCTTTTAATTGCTCGTCTGATATGTTTATTATGCGCCGCGCCGTGCATTATATGCAAATTTTAACGTGATTTAAAAAAGGAAGCGGATTCACTGCACCGGAATTCTCAGTAAACCTATAGAAAGACAGCGGAGAAGAAAGAAGTGCTTGATCTACGCTTGCGATAAGCTTCTTGCATTTACAAATTCACAGTGGAACGCTGGGCTTTTCCAATACCTTTCTTTATAATCTTTAAATCCAAGTATATATGTATATATGTATACGATACGTATACAAGCATGTCCAGAATTAGATATAGAAACTCCCCTTTTTCATTTTATTAAAAGTTAAATACCCTTTTAGATGCAATGTATCTATATATCATCAAGCTGGTTCTTGCTGCTCGCACGTCGCCTGAAATTGTCAAAGGATCTAAATTCCTATAGAAAGATTCTCAATGTCTTCTCAATGTCAATTCGATATTATCGAAAGACGACTGGTCGTCGTTAAGGACAGGATCAATCCCGCCCGTTCGTCAAAAGATTCTAAAAGGTAAAAGGAACTACACGGAGCCTGGAACATCATGGTACACACCGGCATTGTGACGGGCAACGGGTTGAACGAGGAGAACAGGTACAGCTTCTCGAGCACTATTCAGACATGGCGCCTGAATGGAACCGCGCGGATCGTTTTAAGGAGGATTTAATAGAAATATTTATATTTTCCCTTCCGCCACGGGAGACGATAGCCGTATAGAGCGCACCGACGCAGAGAGGGCACCGCTCCACGCGGGTGCATTATTATTTATTCATGCGGTTTGACGAGGGAACAATCCTCGGTATTTACCGAGACCTTTTCACGCTCGCGGTCGCTCGAAATTGTCTCGCTTTTGTCCGCCGCACGTTCGGCGTGCGCGTATTTGCCTCGGTGCAGTCTCGTTTCCACGGAAGCGTTTTCGCCGGGAAATTCGCCGGAGCGTGCATCCAGACATCTGGCGAGGGCGCCTTGGGCATCCTCGGGAGTCCTTGCACGAAGGGCGCATCGCCGCGGGTCCTCCCCGGAGTTTGCCCGAAATCGAATCGCAGCCCTCGAGCGGAGCCCGAAAAATTGGACGCATTGTTGCGGCGATACTCGGGAGACTCCTAACGATATTGTTGTTACAAGCTGTCGGCTCTTACGATCGGACGTGGATAAATACGGCGGTATGGAACAGAGGCGTGATGCTTTCTTAAGGATTAATGCCGGCTCTTCGATCATCGTTATCGCTGCAGCATCGCGCTGCTTTATCCACATTTGGCCGCGTTCGTATTCTCATTCGTCGCATACTCGCATGCGACACGCTCATCTCTCAGTTTCCGTCCCGATGATCCAGCAGTCAGAGTTCCCGTTCCTCGGGAAAATTCCTCCGGTCTGCGTCAATTAAGGCAACGCGCTCCGTTTCGACAACGTTTGGCAACGAGTATTCCTCGTCGAGCTCGCGAATTCAGCGCGCAAGGAATGCGCAAAGCAGCGCCAAGAAAAAGTTTCATTCCCCGGGCACTTGAAGTTTTTGTTGGTGAAATGAAGCGCTTCCCTCCTCGTCCTGCTAACGCCCTTCGTACAGCGCCGCACGTTCAGTTTCGCCTCTAGCTCGCGACCTTTGCCACCCTTTCATCGGCACCCGTTCCCATTTCAGAGTGCACTTTGCACGAATCTCGTTTCGATCGTGATCGTCGCATCAACTCTCAAGATTGTCGGCTACGCTCGAAAGGACTCGTCAAGTCTGATCCGTCGACGTCTGCTATGAATCCTATTAATGCCCTCGAAAGTGAGAGACAACAATCAGAGTCGCTCGACAATAGCGAAGTAATCTCAGAGAAGAATCTAAAATGCAGTCCGGCAGAAGAAACTTCCAGACGGATTCGCGTACTTGACAGAAGCGGCGTCGCACTTTCTGCGAGATCCGTCAAGTGATTTTTAATGATGAGGAAAAGTAGGAGGAGGAAAGAGAGAGAGGGAGAGAGAATAAGCTGCAACAAAATATACCAAAGATATCTTTCCGTTGTTAAACCAGAATCCTCCTATTCTCGTCGGATGATCGGGCGCTCTTTATCGAGACGAGCAGCTCTCGCGCAGCGTTCGCTCGCAAATGATCGCGGATGATCCAAGCAACGCCGAGGAGACTATGAGACGATGAGAACGATAAAGTGCACGAGTGCTGCCCGCATCTGCATCAATGCTAAGGACGACTCGGCTCGATGGCAGATAGGCGACGTTCTGTTCTCCTTCAGAACTACCGCACGGCTCTGCGGTTTCGGGATCGCGGCGTATCCGGCGATCTCGAAACGCCTCGCATGCGGGCGAATGCATCATTACTCATTCCCAGACGACACCTTCTGCTAGCTAGCTCGCTCGCTCGCACGCCGGGTTATAAATCTGCTCGAACACGCGCGCAACGGCGCGCTCTCCGTTCCCCTATGCAGCCGCATGCAGCGCGGGAGGAATGCAAGTGTCGCGCGACGGGATATCGATATTCCCTCGGCCGATATTTCCTTCAAATATCTCGGCATTTGCATTAAATATACGGAAGAGAGGATTCCGATGTTCCGGAATCCTCGGGCACTTTTCAAACTTTCCCGCTGCTGAAACGGCAGGCGTCGCACACTTTGCCGTATCGGTAATTGCGATGAGATGGCACAAGGCGGGCGCGCTTCTCGTACCTCAAATCTCTCGCCTCTTCGGGTATAACACAATTTTTTCCCCGCTCGAAAGCGTTCTTGTATCGTATCTTCTCCGAGGCCTCTCAATTCTCAGCGCGTGTGCACCGTGTGCACCGAAGAAGCCTCGAGCATCGAGATCAATCGATGCTAAAAGCTCGTTAAAGTTATGATCGAACAATCGCATGGCGTGATCCATATCGACGCCTCGATCTCGTTAACGCGTAATCGTCCCCAGCTTAATCGAAAGATATATATATATATATATATCGAAGGACGTTGAAAGACGTATAACGTTTCCCTCGGGATGTATACATCTTGCGGCGTCCGGGAATACGTGCTTTCCGGAGTTAATAAATGATTCCTGGCCATCTCGCGCGTTATCTCCGCTCGGAGCACCGCTCCGGCGCGGCGACGCTTCGAGTTGCTCGGGATGCGGCGCGCGTTCGAACCGCACGACACGAATTATTAATTATCAATGACCGAGGAGAGATCGACGCGGGAACGAGTTCGCTGCCTGTCCCCTCCTCCCGTCCCGTGGAAAAACTCGTTGCCGCGGAGCGGACGGCCGGAGGAATAATTGCGAAAACGCGCGCGGAGAAACGGATCCGCAGAGGAATGCGGCTTTCGGCCTGGGAAATCGCCGCGAGGGCGACGCGAGCGGCGCGAAAAAAGAGCCTCGGTCGCTCCGGTTTTCGCAAGATACGAATCACTCGACTTCAACATCGAAGGACGACGTTGCTCCTCGAGAGATGATTCGAAACGATAAAGCGAGATGAAACGTGGAGAACTATTAACGATCAATCGAGAATCACGATGAGACACTGAGATTGCCGACACGCGGCACCGCGAACGCTCGCTTGCGTACTTCGGGAAGTCGTCGCCCGGTCGTCTCTTTTCAAGCAGGATGGCTCAAGGGATAATTAGCCACTTTGTTAGCCGTTCAACGCATAATATAAGCAGTATTCATTAGGCGCGTCATGATTTCCTTTCCTCTCTCTCTCTCTCTCTCTTTCTCATCTCCGTTGCATTCTCCCGCAGTCTCTTCATATCCCATCTAAATTCAGCTTCTCCCTCCCCCTCCCCCCAAGTGCTGTCGTTTAGCTCCCGTATCAACTCTCCTGATACTTATTCTAATTATCCCAATGTCTCGCGGAGCGCAATAAAGCAGGCTCCGCCTACGTCTGTATCTCCACGCTCGCACGCGGAGCTGCATCCTCGACGAGTCCGAGGCGCTTCTTATCGGCGATGATCTTAATAAAATTCATGAACACGGTCCGCCGGCGACGAAAACTTTTTCCGATGGTAGACTCGCGATAAAAACCGAATTACCGGTCGCGCGACGCGAGCGCGAGCGCGGAAACGAAAAGCCGACTGGGAAGATGAGAAGAATTACGCGCGTAATGACACCGCCGCGGCCGTTCGTACCACCGGTTAAAATTGTTATTTCGAAATAGCTCGCCGTTAATGAGTCCGCCGCGGGCAATTAACGGCGTTCGCGCATGCACATCCCCCGGTAATGCACGATAATTAGCGATCGAAGGAAAGAAACGGTTAATTCCCTTCCCCTTCTCTCCTTTCCGTTCGCTCCGACAGGAGCTTAAGTTAATTTAATTTAATGGCTCTGATTGATCGCCGAGGAATGAGGACTTTGACATTAATGGAGATCTCGCGCGAAATAATTTTGCTCGCACGAAAACGTAATCGCCCCGCTTTCCAACGTAATCCCGCAACGATAGGTTTCGACGCTCGATAAGACATGCGATTGCGCCTTCGATAATTTCGCCTAACACCGTTAAAATATTTATTTATTACCGGTTCGAGAGAGTGGGTTCAGTAAAGATGCGAGTCGTAGAAAACAAAACAACCTCCTTTAAAAATAAATATATAAATATATATATATATATAAATATAAGACACTGAAGACACGTTGTAAGCGAACAAGGATCTTTCTTTGTTTCGGCAACGGTTGCGACTTAATCCCTTGGTTCATACTCGAGATAAGCCTCGATATAAGTTGTTCACGTCGAAAACTTTCCAAAAACCAAAGATGATTCATACAAAAACCATAACACGTCACAATGATCCATTCGCATTGCTCGATGATGAAATATTGCCGTTGTTCAGGCGATTTCGCAGTCTCATCGTTGAACAGTGATAGAATATCGCGTTGCCTTTGCGTCTTACTAATCTTCGAAATTCTCGCTCGATGGAGATCGATCGCGAGAGATAAGCGATTATCAAATTAGCCAATCAAGTGGATAAACGCGACGTAAAGTAAACGCGTCTGGGCGTTTAATTGCGCGCCTGCGGCTAATCACTGCAGCTTTTGGAAAGTATCGGGATCAATCGAGAGCTGAATCTGTTCTCCGCGAGATGCAAACATTCTCGCATCGGACACTCGGCAACTTCCGCTCGCTGTCTGAAAATACGCTCCGTCGCGTCACCGATCGATGACCCGGAAAGAAGAATTTAGAATTTATTCCTTCGGTATCGAACTTTCGCCGGATTCGAATGCGAAGTGTTTAATAGGAACGTTTGGTCAAAGTTGCCTGCGCGCATCTGCAACAACGCGATCGTTGAAAAGTCGCTGCTTAGAAAAACGTAAAACGTGCACTTTCGGGAGGTAATCTCTCTTCGGTCGGAAGATATTTCCGCGCGCGGAAAGCAACGTCGTTATAAAAGAAAGGAAGAATGTACGCGCGTGCAACATTTCCAGACGCATTTTTAAGGCCCCAAGCAAATAGTTTTTTTAATAAGTTTTCGAGGGCAAACAGAAATGCTTGTCCTGAAATTCCATTTCAATTTTGCCGTTGTATTGAACCCCCCTGCGGTATCAATTTACCTTCCGCCCAACAAAATACGAACAAAGTTCGTCTATTTTTAACTATCTGATCAAATGCCGGCCCGCATATTTAGCGTTAAACGCGGCTATCCAATTTTCATTAATGTTAAACGCGATTGTTGTATTAGGCTGATAAAATCTGGGATAACGCGCGATCACATCCGGCGCCAAGTACCGCGCGTTAAACGGAAGCGGAAATACCGGCCAATATCCACGAGGTCGCGTAAAAGCGGCCGAGAAAGACGCGGAATGAACGATGAAGGAAGAAACGGAAAGAGCGCGGAGGAAGGAGGCCCTCGACTCGCTGGCTGAAGGAGGAGGAGCTGAAGCTTTCTTCTTTGCATTTCCGCAACGGGGGTGGTCGTAGAAATTCGTTAACATTTTTAATTCCGAGTCGCATCGGCGCTCGAGCGCGCGCAACGCTTGAGAAGATTCGTTCCTCGAGTTTCCTCCGCGGCGCCGAAGGAAGATGCGCAAGTTTTTACACGTCGCCGGGAATTAACGTAAGCTCCACCGGAAGCACACGGGGACCGTATAATCCCCGAATTTCAGCGAACGCTCCCGGCATGGACGAGAGACGGCTCGCGCGAGGGCAATGCTCGACGCGACACGAAGCGCAGTTTTCATCGATTAAGCGTGCGTTGCCCACGTGGTTCTTTCCTAACCTTGACAGCTCGTGGCTGAGAGGTCGGATCGCGCGATTCATCCGTGCAGCGCGGACATATCGAGCTCGGTCCTCGGTCATTTATATCCGCTCGCCTCTCCCTCTCTCTCTCTCTCTCTCTCTCTCTCTCTCTCTTGCGCGCGTTGCTCGCCGATTTCCTCATGTTGTTACGATGCGGGGATCGCCAGATGTCGTAGATCAGAGAGACGGCTTATATAGAACAGACAGGCCGACAGATCTCGCGTCGCGTCACTTCTCGCTCGTCTTCGGCAACTGGATTACGTCAAGCCGGGAGGAACCCTCGGATGCGATCGTCCGCGGCTTGCTCGCCGCGGTCGCGTGGAACCGCCGTTGTTCGATGGCAGCTGGGATCCCGAGGTTCGAGTCGTAGAACAGCGCGGGGTTCCCTTGGTGTCGGTGAAGGGCTCGTATTACACGAGTATAAGCCGGCAGTCGCCATAATACCGGCGCTGTCCGGAAGACGCCGCTCCTCTGTAAACAAGTACGCCGGCTCGAATGCTCGCGCGCTGTACAAGGTGTCCCCGAGTGGCTTCGAGATCGAGAGATCCGAGAGAGAGAGAGAGAGAGAGAGAGAGAAAGAGAGAGGAAGATCAGTTAGAAATAAATCCGAATGACTTTCCTCCAAGGTCGTTCGAGTTTATCTACGATTTATCAATCGGCAAGCTCGATACTGCCGTCTTCGTTGGCAATCGTCTTCTCTCTCTCGACGCGGCGTGGAAACAGAGCCACCCTGTATACCAGAGTGCCGCGAGCGATGGGAGAAAAATAGAAAGGGAGGAACGCAGGATGCGTCCGCACAATGCAACGTTGATATTAAGCACACGCGACTCGTAGGCGAAGCAGCGAAATGCGCACCGAAAAGCAGAACCGAGCGCGCCGGCAGCCTTTGATCTCTCGATTTGAGAAACGTAACGATAGTTGACGGACGCAAGATCTCTATTTTCGGAGATCGATATCGTTCATTAGCCGTCATTGTTACGCATATTCTAAGGGGAATCTCCTTTTCTCCCAGCTTCTCTTTCCTCGCTCGGTGAATGCATGCCAAGACACTCGGCGGGCAGAAAACGCGATCGAATCGGAAAGCAATCTGCAGCTGCAGTTCCGGGGACGTTAAATTTTTACGGGATGCCGGCGCGAACGGGATATTCCAGGATCGCAATGCGATAACGTCGTATCCCGGAACACACGGGCGATAATCTTAGAATAATGAAGTATTCCATACATACGTGAGATTATTATCGGCAATTCCCGCGGGATTACCGCGGGAGTAGTCCGATATTCCAGGATCACCGTCGAAATATTCCGGCCACTTCACGGGTTAATGTTATTATCCGGAATATATATCATACGTTCGGGAGAGCGCGATCGCGCGAGCGAGCCGATAAATCTCCAAAGTGGAGGCTGCGCTGGCGACGAGCTTGAAATGGATACGCGCGCGCGATATTTCACCGTGCGTATAATCCCGTATCGTGAACGGGGGCTTAGCTCCGACACCGCGCGGACACGCCGTGCCTGTAATCCTCAGCTTCCTCCCGGGACCGAGGCCCGGGGACCGAGGCACGGGAAACGCAGCGTGGAGAAAAAGATTCGGCCCGAGCCTCGCGTGTGCGGTTCCGGCGAGCGAGAGAAAGAGAGCCAGAGAAATCCCGGATAGGCCCCGCGGGGATTATGCCGGCATAATAGTCGTAGGTATCGCCTCGCGTCGATGGCTCCCGCTTTTTGTGCGCGAACAAGGGAGAGAGAGAGAGAGAGAGAGGGGGGGGGAGACAAGGGCGAGAGCGGGCGGGCAGGAAGCGACCGCTCTCGATTTATCCGTTCGGAGTCTCTCGTCCGTCGTGTCAGTTTTGCGGATACGCGTCGGGATTATCGCGCGGAACCTTCGTGACCTTCGTAAAGGGCGCTCGGGATGATGTTCCCTGAAAGCGGCGGTATTGAATTCACGATCGCGAGCCAGCCTTCCGCTGGCTGGAGCTTTGTGTGAATATGAAGCACGAAAGCGTGAAGAGGGATGCAGAGGAGGACGGAGAAATTTTGGACCAACATCCAAGATGCAATCTCTCTCTCTCTCTCTCATTGAGTCTCCTATCGGCAATTTTTGGGAAATTAGATCCCAGATATCGTGCTCGAATTGAATAAACTCGAATTGAGTAAACCGGATCGTAAGAGATAACGTGAAAATATGAAATCAGCTCGTACAAGAAGAGGTTGTCGCTTGAAGAACATTCCGCGAGAAAAAGGACGTCGAGTGTGTCTAATTATACAGCTCGAGATGTATATCGAGTGTGCATCGAGGAGCATTAAATCACGTGTTCGAAATTTGTAGAAATTTGTATTTCTCGTGCGTGCTGCGCTTCTGGCGCGTTTTAATATTAATCTATCTTCTCTTTCTCTTCAAGCTTAGTGGAAAAGGTCATCTCGACAGCGGTAAACGCCCGGTTAATTTACTTCCCACGCGCGACGAGTCCGATGTCAAGTGCCATCGATGGCCCGGCACGATGTGCACTTTGCCCCCGAGCGCCGTGTCGTAGGATGCAATTTTAATTAACGCCGTGGAAAGTAGCAGTCGAGGAACGACTGCCAACGGATACCAACTCGCTCTATCGATCAGCTAGCCGGACTCGGAATTCCGGAGCGCCGGGGACTTGCCGCGGGAACTTGTGCGACCGCAACCCCGAGGAGGATCGAGATCGAGATAACCGCGCGTTCTCTGTCGGCTACCGGCTATTACGCCTGACAATTCCTCCTTTTCCCTCACCGTACGACGATCAACGATGAGAGGAGGAGAGCGATCCGGCAACGGAAGTAAACGAAGATACGTTCAAATAAATACAAGCAAACAATCAAGCAGATTGATAACAAGGGACGGCAAGCTGTATTCAAGCAGCGATATTTCCTTCTGCAGCCGGACTTGTATCAATAATGCGTCCAATCTCGCATCGATCTCAGATGCTGCTCCGCGCGATCGTACATTTTCCTCCCGCCGGTTCTCCGCGCGCAAAAGTACCCTCGAGGAGGAAGATCTAGGCGATCTGCGAGTGCAGCGAAACCGGCGAGAGAGAGGGAGGGAGGGGGCAGGGGACAGGGGGCAGGGGAGGAGAATGACCGGGAGAGGCGAGTCATTAAAACAATTAGAGGAGAGGAGCGCAGTTTTCTCATTCGGAGCAACGAGGCCTCCGCCCCGACCGTGACGGTGCAGGGGGGAAGAGTGTCCCTCCCCTTCTCCCTCCGCTCCTCCCTCTCCACCGGGGAGGAAAGGAATGAGCCGTAGAATCGCGGCGGTGCACGCATTAACACGCACGGGTTCTCTCAGCTAACGTCTCTAGCTGGGCATTAACGGCGCGTTAACGCCGGGCCGTCGTCGCAACGTCGGCGTTAAAGTATAACGCGGAATTCGCGTAATTGGAGCGGCCATTACGCGCGAGCGCTACGGCCGCGTTACGTGTCGGTCTCGAGCGCGCGGCAGAATTTATCGTAGGACTATCCGCCGCTGTCGATAAATTCCGCGAGGAGCGCCCAGGCCGTAATTAAAAAGTCCACCGAGGCACTCGTTGCGCCGATTAACGCTTCCGCGGACGAACGCGTCACGAGGAGACAGTTTCTCCTTGGCCCCGACGAGGAATGGGACTTTGGAGACGGAGAGCATGTCGACGTCCCTTTTAAGAGCCGATATCGCGAAATGTCATAAATTCGTGCGCCTCTTCTCCCCTTCCCGCGCGCGCGCGCGCTTTCGACGCGAGCCGTTTCAACAGGTTCTGCGGATATCGCGTGAGCGATCACTCGTCTCACCTAACGCGCTGCGTTTTTATTCGACACTACGCACATTGACACGTAACGAACGCGAAACACGGACTTTCCCATTTCTCGCCTGTTTCTCGGGCACATAATCCTCGGCGACGTGTCTCGAGCGCTCTTTTGCGCGGATCTGCAGATCCATGATCCAAGGATCGCGCGAAATCGCGAAAACTCCACAGCCCGCGCGAGCGATATTATTGACGCGCGCGCGGGGGGGAGGGGGGGGGATAGGGGGGAGCTAAGGTGTGTCGGCCGCATTGAAGTGAAATTGGTGTAATTGGAATCGGCGGCGACGCGCGAATAATAAGTGTCGCGGGAAACTCGATCGGAATAATCGCGTTCAAAGGGCGGAATTAACGCCGGGCATTTACGTCACGTTTCGCTCCAATTAATCATTCCGCGCGCGTTCCGCGGCTGGCAATCTGGCGGCTTCATCTTATCCCGGATTTCATTCGCGATGCTTATCGAGCAGCTCAGAACGCCAAACGTTAAGGATGCCGCCGAGACTACGCGTTCATCTCGGCATCCTCTCTAATCTCGCGGCGTTTCTTATCGCGCCACGTCTCTCCGCGAGGAGGAATCGCCGATCGAATGTTACACCGCGTGCAAGAACCCGCTCGTCGGCTCGCGAGTCTTGAGAGCCGGTCCCGCCGATGTTGCTTGATGATCGTTCGGCTCGATCGCGGTTCTCGCGTCGCCTGAGTACACGTCCGATGATGATTTCGGATTAACCGATGCTGGATTAACGGGGCTGCCGATCCCGGTCGCCGGAAGGACTTTATCGAGCGATAAACGTTCACCTTGAACGGAAGACCGAGCGAACTCATTAGCCGCATTAATTTGATCTCATTAGCGGCTAATTGCCGCGTATTATTGCGCGATGCGCAACTGGACGCGCGTAACGGACGCTTTTTACGAGCCGACGCGAGCTGATGTTCGCGTATCGCGCATCTACGCGAGCGTTATCTGCATCGTAAAACGCCGGACTGCTCGTCGACGATTGCACTTGATACTTTGCCGGATCGCGCGAAATCGTAAAGCTTTACGTTGGACGTTCAATGATTCACGTAAGCAAAGCCTGTCTCGCGCAAATGCAGCTAATCCTCCTTTCCTTCCAGAAAATGAACAAATCGCACGCCCTTTTGTGCTTTCAAGCGACCGAAGCTCACGCACGTGGGCGATTATTCAGCTTGCCGAGTCGGCGACGACTTTGAGCCGCGTCACTGGCAACACTCTGCAGAATAGAACTCGCGATGAAGATATCCGTCTTGTGACACCAGGATGTCACAAGATGGTGCGGAATCAAGAAACGAACAGAGATCGTGCAAATGCACGATAACCGGCTGACAACAATCGCAAAAAACGGGGAAACGGAGTCATCTGGGCGTTTCTCCAAAACGTTCTATCGCCATCGCACCGAAGGCATCAGCATCAGCATCAACATCGACAGGCACGCTGAATAAAATACGGGACATGATCCTGCAAGAAGCCGGCGAAGAGGAAGAATCGATACGCCTTTCGATCAGATACGAGCGGATTATCCGCAGATTCTCGGGGAGGGGGGAGGGGGAGGGGGAGGGGGAGGAGAAAAGAGGAGAAAACGACTCCCTCGCGGGTGAGTCTTCTCTCCTCTACGTGGGAAAGAGCTAGCGGGGAGGGCGGGGGGAAGGGAGATGCACGCGTAAGTGCATCCGGCCGTTGGCGCGATCGTGATCGCGTACGCTAATCGTGCGGTCGACAGGCGCGTTTGCACCGCGCGGGGCGCTTCGCGCCTTGGGGATCTCTCAAAGGAAACGATGTCGATTATCATTAATGACGACCGTACGCGCGTAAACAGCAGGGTGTACCCTCCAGGAACGCCGCGCGGGCCGACTCGAATTCCTCGGCCGGAGGAATGTCTCCTTGTCGTCGTCGTCGTCGTCGTCGTCGTCGCGCACGCGTAATGAGGCCGATTTGCATCCGCGTTGCACTTGTAAATATAATTCGTGCATTCGGGTGTCTTGATTGATTATACACGATGGCACGGCGCGTGCATCAACACGGCCCGACGCTGTTGATAGTTAGAATGCTCCCAGGATGCCATTTATAGGAATGTATATTTTAACGCATAACATGGATACGTAATGCGGGAAAGTGGAGCACGCGCGTGTACACGTGTGCATTAATATGTGCATAATGCGAGAGATAATTTCCAAACGTAATTTCGGGAGGGACTCGACGAGGAAACAGGATGACCCTTCATCTCCCACGAGCTGGGGATTCTCTTTCCGAATCGCGAGCGTCATCGCGATTCGATCATCGTCATCATCGACGAAACCGTGTTGCTTGCGCTTCCTTCGTCATGTTTCTGCTGCAACGCGCTGTGTTTGTTTGCTTCTTCGCAAGTTCCTCGAGTCTAAATTCGCGAGAATAATCTCGTTTTGCATCCCGCGAGCCAGAGCGTTTATACTTTGGCGGGATTTCCATCGGAGATCCCATCTCGATGGAGTCCGTTTTGGAAATGCACTATTTAATTCCGTGGCATTTCGTGCCACGAGCAACGGAAAACGCAGCAACGAAGAGAGGGAGAGAGAGAGAGAGAGAATGCATCGAGATTTACGCGACGCAATTCCGACTGGCGCGTTTACAACGGGGAAACGAGCCGTATTATAAAGAGGAACGCGAACGTCGACGTAACGCATCTTGACGGCGGGAAATTAGATGTGCGCGGATGAAATTGGTTAACCTGAGCGAACACCCTCCGCGCATCCTGCCGCGAATGGCGGTCGTATGTTTCACAGGATTGCGCCGGCGTATATTAAAAAAGAGACGGGGTAGAAGGGAATTTGCCAATGAAAATCTCTCGGCTGGATCATCGCGGAGGGAGATTTTTACACGGCGTTGCGGGGACTTTTCATTTGTCAAAGAGACGTACGTGTCGATGAGGAGGCTTCCACTTTGCAAAGGTATCTGTCGGCTGTAATCGCGATTATGCTTTCCCTTTAAGCGGCGTCAGATGCGCATCTGTGAAGATGCTGCTGCGCGTGCGATAAAAGGTGATGATGATTCCTTTCATGCGCGGGTCAACTATTCAAACTATGTGCGAACTGTCAACAAGCATGTGTCGATGTGCGTATCGATACGTAGAGGTATGGTAGAGTAAAAGAATAAAAGGATCGCTGATGGTCACTCGCACATCTCGCGTCCACGATCTTTGCTACTTGTACATCGATCGCTCGATGGATCAGTGATCAGTTCTCGGTGAAAAATAGGTAACCCTGGGAAGGCGAGCCTGAGCGGCGAGGCGTCCTTACGCCATAAAGTGTAATTCCATAAAGAGGCACGAGACACGCACGAAAGATCGGAATATGCGGAGAAAATTCAGCCGCATGTCATCGACGACACGACCGGATCCCAGTAATTGCGCATAGGAGGACAACAAGCGTGGAATTCCATGAAATTCCACGATCGCGCGTAATTTTTGCCAGTATCGATTACTTACGAGGCTCATTACTTTCCGGCGACGTGGAAGCCAAGCAAGATGAAAGGCCACTTACCTGAAAAAGAAAGAAAGGAAAGGATTACTTTTGGCGAAACATACGAGTGCGTGATGCGATACACGTAACATCACGAGACGATTGCGACCCTCGTCTTTGGTAATCTTAACGGAATAATTGACTAAAAAAGTATCGTGCGGGTGTTTGCGCCAGCGCATACAGTCGCGTTGATATATAAATGATATGCATAACTATGTCAGTGATTCTGGTAATGATTCTCCAACACTGTCGCAGCGCGTAAATATAACATCGAGACCGTAACTCGGCAAACTATATCAAGAGCTACGCTTAATGACGTTATCTCACGTCATTAAACTTGCACGTTACGCGGAGTCTCCTTAACCATCAGATGAAGAATGAAGACCATCATCTCGCACATGCACGTAAAACGCATCTCGACGAGGGAAGATAAAAGGGCGACACGAGCGCGACGTCTCGCGAAATTATCCTCGCTCGGCGGGAGAGAGCCAGGTGGTTGCGCGAGAAACGGAGCATACAGGGAGCATAATAGGGCAATACGGAGCCGCGACTTTCCATAATTGGCCGGGGCTATCGAGCACCTTGGTCGAACAAAAGCGCGGCCACGGCTGACCTGAAAGAGAATTCCCGTGCTGTCGGCGGTCGCGCCGCGTGAGTCACGAAACTTGTTCAGTGTCGGCCATATGTTTGCCGCGCGTTGCGAAACCTCGCTTACTGGAATCTTGCGGTGAGAGCTGAAGAAAGAGCAGCGTGACAAGTTCTGTCCGAGGTGGACGCTGAAAGGCCATGTCGATTCGCGGGATGAAAACTATTTCCTCATTGCGTGCATCCGAATCGTTTGCTGCACCGTTTGCGCGAACGTTGTCTCTCAGACTTTGGATGTCTTTGTCTCGTTGTTGTTCGTATCGTATCACGTGGAATTCCATTCAGTTCTGCCATTGGGAGCGATCCCGCTCCCGAATGATGGAAATCCAGGAAATCCCGCGCTTCCGGGGGTTTCCAAAGTCGCGTTTCATTTAGCAGCGCGGATTCCGGGGCGCAACGTGCGACTTGCGTCGAGCAAGACGATACGCTGCAATCGCGTCTCGCGCGTTGACGCGGCAACATTTCTGACCGATCGTCGTCCTCGCGTGCACGCCGGATGTTACAAGCGAGACGACTGCACATGGGAACAGCACGCACGACCTCTGGATCTCGCATGCGTGCCGTGCAATTTGGACGTAACAAAAGCGGTCGGTCGCAAGCGCGAGCTTCGCGTGACGCCCTTAACGTAATCAGCATATCGCGGCCTGTGGGAGCGCGGTTTCTCCAAGATGCCGTGACACCGCGACCCCCGTAACGTGTCATTTCTCCCTGACCCTCGTTTCGTAAAACCACACGTCTCGAGCGTCGAAGCGGACGCTCTATACGCTTTCCAGCCTTCTCTCGAATATTATAAGCGCTTTACAAGCACTGCCCGGACCTGAGATCCTTCCGCTGGACTGTCGTCGTAGCGCGAGGACGCTCGCGCGTATTATTCTTCGAATGAGGACACTCGAGGAAACCAGGACAAATGAACGCCGCCGCCTCGACAAACCACGAGTGCACGTGGACTGATTGGATTAGCTTCCATCACGCCGCGTCCGAGAATAGCCGGATAGAGCGCGATCAAAGAGCGCGCGCGCCAGCAGAAAGTGGAATAAAATTCCACCAGGGAGAGATAGATAGATAGATAGATAGAGAGAGAGAGAATTTATCGGACGCTTCCGTGGCGATAGGAAAGCCGCGATGTTCACACTCGCTAATCGAGCCCCGCCTCGGAAGGTGCTCGCAAAGTCCAAAATAGCGTGCATCGCGATATAAGAAAGGCGTGCCCGCGTCTCTCGGGCGAATCGCGGCTTCGCCTGCAAAGCCTGCAAAAGTCATCCGGGTTGCATTAGTCTTCTCGCCAACGAGAAGCGAGAGGAAAGACAGAGAAGAGAGACGTAAGATGACGCGACGCTTCGGAGGAGGAGGCGTGTTCGCCATCGTTGTGCGAATAGCGTGCGAGCGTTGTTTGACATGCGGGTCCGCTGTCTCGAGGACTCGTTCGGTCCACAACAGGTCGGCGCGGACTCATCTCGCTTCCTGTTATCGATTTTATCTCCCCGCGGACGGCTGCCGGTTTTCTTACAACGCCGTCCCTCAAGTCCTCCCTCGTCTGCCTGCGCGCAAAATGCTGCTCACGCGTATTTATCGTGGCTCCCTATCTGCAGCCGATTAAAACAGATAGGATCGCCGGCGTATTTTATATCGGCTTGCAATGACGTATCGCTAACGAGTCGCGCGATAAAGCGCCATACAGCAGCGGGATTATTTTTCTCGCCTGTTTATCAAATGTCGATAATTAAGCTGATAGTACATTCATTTTAGATTCATACTTTTAAGCTTATCAACAATGCTTTAAGCTTATCGATTTTATATATATGGACGATTCACTCGAGATCATAGACACTACGAAGCTGCGTTCGCTCTCTCGCGTGTCCTCCCATTTTTTCCGCGATTCTTCCGAGTCGCCGTGCAACAACAGAACGGTCGGCAAGTCAAATAATAATATTGCTCCGCAACTGTCG
This sequence comes from Eciton burchellii, assembly GCA_020341155.1. Classification (NCBI taxonomy): domain Eukaryota; kingdom Metazoa; phylum Arthropoda; class Insecta; order Hymenoptera; family Formicidae; genus Eciton; species Eciton burchellii. The sequence continues at coordinate 599,191 of JAHMML010000011.1, forward strand.
TAAAACTCGCGGCCAAGAACTGCATCCGTCTCGGAGAGTAATTCCCGCTCGGGATACCGGCGTGCTCCTGAGAAGGATGAGAGACGTCGCGACGTACATCTCGTCGGAACAGCTCGCGAGGGCGTAAGCCCGCACCTAATTTGCTAAGCATAGCTCACGCGGAAACGAGCAGCGATAAATCTGCTGGATATAAGCCTGCCATTCGCGACGCCATGCGAATGATCACGTTTTCCAAATGATTGCATTTTCGGAGTACGGAATAATGAGGCTCAGGTGAACGGATAAATCGCTGTAATAAGTCTCGCAGAGAGCGAGACGAATAAAATGGATCTCTCATGCTCGCGAAAATATTCGCCTGTCGCAAGCTTCTCGCGGATAGTCCTCATTTCTTAACGCGTGACGCGTAACGCTTCGAAATGCTGAGATTCCAACGAGCCTGCATTCGACGAGTCCGGATAAAATGCACGAGTTCTCAAATCAAGATTCGCCCGAGGTAACATCCAGATACTCGCATTTCGCGAGTAATCCGAAAACGAATCTAGCCCTAATTTTGAACAACGACGAAGGCGAGAAACGAGAAATGTCGGTCGACGATATCGGTCGACGAGCGGAGGTCTTTAAAGACCGATTACGCAGGCCTGCGAAGATTCGATTACCCGGATACATCGGGCGGGCGCACAGCCGGCGTGAAATTAGAAGCACGCGATCGTAACGGGCGATTAGGCTTTAAGCCGACTGTCGGTACCGCGATAATGAGCTTTCTGTTTGCGTATCAACGGCACACACCGTCTCGCCATTTGTTCGACTCCGCTGCACTGACACTGCATGCAACGCAACAAAGCTCGCGGCGAAAGCAATGCGATTGCCACGAGATTCGTGTACCGTTTTACAGGCTAATTGACTAATTAATCGACTGATTCGAGAGAGAGAGAGAGAGAGAGGGGGGGGAGGGGATGGGACGTTGCCGATGAACATTATAAAAATATGAAAATAGAAAGAGACACAGAGTGCCTATGAGTGAGCGACAGGCAAAAAGTGCATCGTGAGCGTCTGCAGGAATCCTAAACGTCTCATGTTCGCTCCAACAAGCGCGAAGGACAAATCTGAAAAATCTCGAATCTCTCTCCCTATCGGAGCGCGAAATTGTTGCACTGATTATTACACGAATTCGAATCGGCAGCATGAACATTCATGCGTGCAAGGATTAACATCGCTGCATCTGCAATGCAGAGCAATCACTGTCGCTGGGGAGAGAATTGCGAGAAACGAGACGCGAAACAATTTTATACATGTGTATCTATTACATATATATATATATTAGAATATTAATTTTACTGGCGGGAGAATATTATCTATACCGCCACAATGGCGACAATTAATTGTCCCCTGTAGAGATTCGATTAATAGGATTATTATTAGTCGCACGATAACCGTTTGTCCCATTATTGCGGCCGCGTGAAAGCGACCGATTTATTTCTGAGCGATCGCGTATGCGGCCAAAAAGTTTAATTTCCACGTTTCCTCAATTAAATCAATCTCGCGCGGCACGCAGCGCGGCGGCATCGCGGCTGCGCTCGACTCGAATCGACTCAACTCGCGGATGCAAATAGCCGTTACAGAGTTCGTTTCAAAGCAAAGAACGTGCTGTAAGACAGTAAGGCGACATCCCGCGGGGGTGTGCACGCGGACGCGGAGTTAACGGGAACGTTATTATGGCCAACAGGCGAGACATGTTGCGGTAGCCCTCGCGCAACATTGTGACTAATGCATCCTTCCGTGAGGCGCGATCCGCAAGAAAATACGCGATGCGATGCGATGCGATGCGATGCGATGCGATGCGATGCGATGCCGGCGGCTAAGCAAGGAGAAAATAGCTGGCAGGGGGGAGACGGGGGGAGGAGGGGCCGAGAGAGGGCACGTGGGGCCGAGGGAACCGGGCGATGGGATGACCGCTTCTCGGGAATGTGTGTAACGGTACCGTGCGGAGACCGCGGATGACCCCGCCTGTGCGAATGCACGACCTCGAGGGAGACGAAGGACCCGGCGAAGGACCGGCTCTCTTCGAGGCTGTCGTCGAGGACCGCATCTCGCATCCGGCGGACCGACCGGAGGAGGGCGACGCGCGGATGCCGGGACTGATAAAAATCGCGAGGTCGCGATCGCGCACGAGAATCGACGCGGGGAATTATCGGATGATCGTCTTCTCCAACGAGTTCTCTCTCTCTCTCTCTCTCTCTCTCTCTCTCTTTCTCTCTCTCTCTCTCTCTCTCTCTCTCTCTCTCTCTCGTTCCGCGAAACAGACACGTGATCTCATTACCGCGCGAATAATTCGGGAATCGCGCGTGGCTAACGACCAGCTGTTAGATAATACCCAACGATATTACGTAATCGGTCGGAGGTCGTTGCGTCTGCCTCTTATCCCGTTGAGGTGGCATCGACGAGCCGATTTATCCGTGACCATCGCGAGCATGGGCCTGCGAGCGCGGATACATACCGAATGCATACGCGAACGTGCAACTTGTCAATCGCAGAGCGGACGTATGGCATGAGAAGGCTCCTCGATATCTCGCCTAACGGTGGCGCTTGATTAATGTTTATTCGGATGACGTGTGCGCGACGAGATTGGAATCCGATGAGCTCGCGATCCACGGGTTCACCGGCGCGAGAGGATCGATTGTTAAATGTCGGCGCGCGCCGTATCGAGTAGCCGAGCGGGGCTCGTAAACGTTACAGAGATACGTAAACGGTGTAACGGTCGTAATTGGCACGCATGAACGCGTGATATGACAAATACGACAGCGGGCGTCTCTGTCTCTGTCAAAGGTCCCACGAAGGAGGAACGAGCGCGTTCGTCATTGTTACGATTCTCAGGCCGATCGATTCGTAAGGCTCGATCGATTCGTCGATTCTTCATATTTCGCATCGCGTTATCGGTCGACGATCAATATCACGAACGAAATCCTCGTCGATGTGCTTTCACGCTGCGAGAAGACACGAATCTTCCCTTTGTTAATTAATTTACGCGCCCGGTGTTGCGCACTTGTTGCATTTTACCGTAATCATTTGTAATGTAGCGCGATGTAATGCGGGCGATGCGAAACGTTTTAATCGGAAAGCAGTTACGCAGTTGCTGCTTCTCGTCGCGGCTGAATTATTCGATTAATTACTTTTTAATAATACCGATTTTATATTATCCGCTATTAATTCGATACGGGAACACGATGCTACAATCAACAAAAGATAATCAACGATCGATAAAAGAGCGTTGTCATGTTGCATTGTCTTAACTTGTTGTTTGCATTGATCAACGAATGTTATTACTCCGCATTATTGCTCGGATATTATATCGCAGATGAAGAGAGAGAGAGAGAGAGAGAGAGATAGAGAGAGAGAGAGAAAGAGAGAGAGATTACGTTTCGTAAGCCAATATGTTCCAATTAAACATCGGTATTAATATAATTATCAATAACATAGAATACGCATTCTACACGTTCAATTATTAATCATTTGATATATCCTTCCAAAAAGATATCGTTTCGAATGGCCGTCCTACTCGACGTTTGTATACGCGATAATTCTGTTATCGCGATTACATCATCGTGCCAGAGAAATGAACAATTAATGCCTCTTTATCGGAGCATCATTTACAATTGGTGCGAATGAAAATTCGCGATACGCGATGTTCCAGCTGACTCAACATTGACGATTAGCTGCTCGCAGAGAATGAATTCCTGAAATCAAGTGGAGACGGAAAGTCGGGGAGTCTCTCGCGTTTTTATCAACGACGTATCGCGTGAAACGAGAGAAAATCGGCACTTGCTAACTGCACTCGCTCGATCTAGCCGGCGAATCCGCGGAATGAAGTATCCTATTCAAGCTCGCTCGCGGCTGCAAATTTACTTTAACGAGCGCGTCGCCTGGACGAAAAAGTTACGTTCCGGCATTCGCCGGCGCGTTACCGCGCCGAGGACGGTCCTGACCTGCGGGTCGGCGCACGTGACCCGCGCGAGGTACCGTATACGGCGAGCACGCAACACGCGCAGCACGCGCATGCGCGATATGCACACGCACACGCATACGGACGTCCGGAGATTCGCGCGAGATCAATTTACCGCGCGGCTCTTACGGTTTCGCCGATGTTTGTTCTTTACGAGCAAGGGCGAACCGGACGGGTGATTCGGCGCGAAACATCATTTCATCCGCGACAAACACAGGCGCGTCGTCAAAACGTTACTCGGATCCGCCATTTTTTCCAACACTCGATCGCCGCCTCGTTCCAATCTCGAGACAGATCTGCCGGCTCGATTTCGATTCCGGGCTTGACAGAGCGATTCTCATCTCTGAGAGATAACGCTGACGATCGGAACTGAATTTCGAGATCCTCGAGGAACTTCCGGTCTACCGTTTACAAAGTCGCGAGATATAAAAATATTGATATTGCTCAATTAATTCCGCGTGACGTATCAGCGTATCAGCGCCAGCAAAGTGTCGTTTCGAAGAGGCGAATCCCGAGATTCGTTGCATTCGCGGCGGGAAGAAGGAGCAGTTAATCAGGAATTACATAGCCTGTGAGCAAACGCTTTTTGCCCGTGCCTTGCGGATTTACGCGAGCGCCGTATTTCATCGTGGAAGCAGACGCAACACGAGCATCCACGATTTGCCCGCGTCTTCTTGCAGCGAGCGTTCGCTGGCAACGCCACGGTCGACCGCCCGGTAATTCGACGTGCTCGCGTAATTATATGTACGCGATTTGTACTTCGCACGCTCGTAGAGAGCAGAAGAAAAGCGGAGAAAAAGCAGGGCGGGGCGAAGCGGCGAGGCGGAATGGCGGAATGGAGGAGACGAGTCGTAAAGGCGCTTTCTTTATAAGGGCACGCAAACGGAAACGGCGACAGGGAGGGCAGAGGGGAACCGACTGAGGGAACACGCGAAGGAGCAGCCTCTGTCAAGGTGAATCGGCGGTATTCCGAAGAGCAAGGGAACTCGCGAGGGTAACTTGGCCGATGGCAAAGTCCTCGCAAAGCGCGATCGCGCTAATGTCGATCGATGGAAAAATTATAACTGCGATATGCGTCAACGTTTCTCCGATGACGATACTTGCATCGGAAAAATGATTGAAGCGTGTCGCCTCCTATCCGTCATCGGATAAGGAAGTCTTCGGAATGTATTCTCTATTCTCTGATACAGTTTCCATAACTTGAGGGTCTTGGAACACCGCGCTACTTCTGGAAGAGACTTGGACGTTTAAGGGAAAAGTCTCTCCACTTGCACGGCATCGCGAAACTGGAAAAAGTGCGAGAAGAACGGCCGGGCTGGCTCTGCCAGTAGCTCTGCCCGTTCCTGAGGACCAAAGTTGCGAGACGGCGTACTTGACGACTGCCATAAATGGTAAGCCGTCGTTAAGTCGGGCAACGCTCAGGCTGCCTTGTTCTCGTTGTCGGCGTCTCGAGTTTAGATTTCGATCATCGATAACTTAGATCGATGATTGCTCAAGGACAGTCGCGCGTTACGCGAGACGCTGACAAGCGTGCGGTCTTATGCTGCAGTGAGAATGAAATGTCAAGTAAAATTGGGGTGGAATGATAATCGAGCGCATTGCTTGCGAGGTCTTCTCCGTCTCTTAAAATCGAAACTTGAAAAATTGCGTGGAAAATGTATGATGAATCTGCTGTCTCCGGAAAATCTTGGGGAATCTTGCCGCGTCGGAGAATCTGCTCTTGAAACTCTTGACGTAAACCTCGCGAAGCAGCCTCTACACAGGCGAGTCAGTTTAAGGCTTCTTTCCAACGCAACTCAGCGCTGTTATCGCATGTCTGGCTTTATTTACGGTTCCTGATGCTTATCGTTCCTCTTTTAAGACGCTTATCCTACTCAACGATCGCAATGCAACAAACATCCGCGTACATCGAGGAGTTGCTTCGACTTGCCGAGGGAGAGTTTTTCCTCTCAGTAGTAGACCACGATCGTGCGGGAAAATCGGCAGAATTAAAGAAAACCATAATTTATTACAAGCTTGCTTTGGACAAAAGTTGCTACAAAAGTTTGCAGATCGTTCCTGCGAGAACAATTTCTCGAGTATCCTAGTCCTCGTAGAGGAGTAACTTAAGGAACAAAGAGTATTTAAGCGCAAGCCCAAGCAGCTAGATCATCAACAGAGCTTGCCGCAAATACGATCTCTCTCGATTTCCGCACGGGAATCTTTTGCGGGACGGAATGGCGCGGCATTTTGCGCGATCGTTCCTCTTCATTTCGAATACTGACTCGGGCCGAAAACAGAGCCGGACGTTACGCGGACGACGTCGCGTATACTTCCGCTATTTGCGTAGAAACGGTAGAAAAAGAGGCCGCAGCGAAAATCGATCGGCCTTTCGATGCCGCGTCGAGCGTTCTCTCGACGAAACCAACGTTTTCCGTGCGTGAAGAAGAATCTCGCACGCGGATGAAGAATCGCGGAAACGCATTTCGACGGATTAATCCGGGTCATCGACCGCTGACGATTGTGACGAGGAGCTTCGTGCGCTCGTGCGAGAACGGCAAAAGTCTCGCCGCTATCGGGCACGATGACGTGCTGCTAATTAAAGAGCATCGAGAGGCTTAATTAGTCGACGAGACCGACAATCGTCTCGCGTGCACGAGCCGATGCGCCTGGCGTATTCCGCGACAATTACAGAATACTCGCGCGACTGAACGCGTCGCGTTTTACGCTCGAAATGCTGCCATCAGAACGGCAAACTCGATGCCATATAAAGTGCAATCAGGCAACATGCCTCCTGCGATAATTTATGAAACCAAGAGAGAGAGAGAGAGAGAGAGAGAGAGGGATTGGGAATAGAAGAAGATCGGAATAAACGCAAGAAATTAATTGCCCAACGGCGAAAACATATTCGTATAACGCGGGAATATAAATATCAAGCGCGAGTAGAACGGCCCCGTAAATTCGTAATTGAATCCATAATTAAATTAACATTATCGCCGTAATCGTCTGATGTAATCCTAATACACAATCTGGTGATCGAATAACAACGATTATAATTATATGTTGGTCGGATTACGGGGCTGTGTAATCCGTTGCAACCGTTGCAGCCGTGACAATAATAATCTGCATAATAATTACAGAATTATTAATCCAGCCACGACGATCATTATCCGCATTAGCCGTAAATTCTCGGCGGTTTCGCGCAACGCAATCTAATCCGCCGTAACGTCTAAGCTTTCGTTCATTTATTTCCCCCGTCCTATCAATTACGCTAATATGCGCGATACGCCGTCGGAGAGAGAGAGAGAGAGAGAGAGAGAGAGAGAGGGGGGGGGGGGGAAACCGCTCAGATGCAGATCCCTCCGCGTTTTCAACCCGCGAGATAACTCGCTGCTCGTTTCTCGCCCCGGCGTACGCGCGCGCGAGGGTTAATCAGCATAAATCCGCGCGATAAATTCGCGCGCGCGCGAACGAGCGAGTGAAAGGTGAAGGCACGGGGGGGGGGGGAAGGAAGGAGGGCACCGGGCACGAATCGATCACCGACCCACGCGCGGAGGACCTCGTGTCGGGGGAACATTTGTCGCGACTCGAGAAATCGGGACGATCTAACGAATATTCGGGCCAACGTAATGAATCTCGCGCTGTAGCGCTCTTAATTAAGCGACCAATTAAGACCGACCGATAATTGATCGACCGCTCATCGAGCGGGCGGCGTCGCATTACCCCGCATCGAGAAACGGCAGCCGGCGGGGTTGCATTTCCCCCCTTCGTCCTCCGCTTTTTCCTTTTTTTTTTTCGATGACACACACTTGATCGATGATGGGCGATCCCGCTTGGTTCCGCGCGCGCGCGCTTCGCGTTACGCTCGCTATCTCGCGCGGAAAACGGCCTTATCGGTTCGCACGCGGACGCAAATTGACCGCCGTCTCGATGTCACTCCGGGAATTATCTCTTGTCCAAGGCGAGGCCAGGGAAGCGGAGGGGAGGGCGGGAGGGATCCGCGATGCGGAGGAGCATAGACGAGATAGGGTTGACGACGCGGGATGACGAGTGGAATCCGCAATGATCGCGATCTCGCGCGGAAATGTACAATGAGATGCCGGCAGCGCGAGGCATCATCCGTTAGCGTTTTAGGCGTGTTTTATCGCGCAAAACGGCGATAACTCAACGACAAAGGCAGTGAGAACAATAGCGATCGAACGGCTCCCGAAAGCGAGATTTGCACTGCCGCTGTGAAAAGCGTGGCGAAACAAGCGACGAGATCCTCGCCCATTGACATTCGCGCGAGTCTCGCGAATCGAGATCGATATTACGGGCGCGCATAATCCGCGCGGATCGTAACGCCGATGGTTAACATGCTTCCCCGATAAGCGATAACGACGGCGATAACGATAAGCGTAATCGAAGAGCGCCGAGTAAATATTGCCTCGTTCCGACTGACTTTCGCGCGCGCGCGCGGAAAATCCGCGTTTTACGTTTGCAATTCCTTGCAAACCGTAACACACGTGTGATTTCGATTGACCATCCGATTATTATCCCCGAAGCAGCCTGGTCTTTGTTCTCTGCCGACACGTGCACGCGGATTTATACCGCCAGATATAACGCATACAGAGTAATATCGAGCATCATTCGGAGCAGGATATCGGAAAAATGGCGTATTCCACCGTGCACCTTTCGCGTGCAATAAAATTTCGTATCCCCTATCCCCGAAGCGTTTCATTTACCGGACATACACGGGGACGTTGGGGATGTAACAACAACGGCGCGATATCGAACAAGATTCACACGCGCGCTCTCAGCGCGCGATTTAATGGCAGATCCGGAGCGACACGAGCGTAACGAGCGCCCTCGCGCCTCGCTCGCGCTTCCTTCCCTCCTTCTCGGTGGCTTATTAAATCAATTAGCGGCCGGCTAACGTTTTTCCCCGTAGCCGCTTTCCTCCCGTAAACCGCATCGCGTGCTGGCTCCCCCCTCCGCCCCTCCGCGAATTGAATTCGAGGCGATTCGAGTGGCCAGCGCCGTGCTCGTGTCGCGGCGGCGGCGCCCGGATTATTTACCCCGACGAGAACTATTAACGCCGAACGGCGTTCCGGTGTCGCAGCATCCGGAACAAGGAACGGGAAGGCACAGCGATACGGGAACTCGCCGAACTTCGTTGCGGCGGCAGCAAGCGTACCTAATTACGTGATACGCCGTGTTCGTTTGCTCGTTTGTCCCCCGGCTCGTTGGTCACGGTGCACTCCTCGTCGATCCCGGAACTCGTTTCCTCTCTCTCTCTCTCTCTCTCTCTCTCTCTCTCTCTGCCTCGTTTTTCCCTTCATCTTCCTGTGTGTGCACACACGCGTACACACACGGGCACAGCTGCAGCGGTCCGGCGTAGGATCCCACGCGGCGATCCGGAGGAAATCTCCGAATGCTTTCCGTAAACTGCGCGCGCGTGCACGCCATTACTGAGTCAAGATTAAATTACGCGACGTCGAGCTTTTCATCTTCAAAGGGCACGCTCGTGCGTTTGATGTGGTCAGCCGCGCGCATCCGCGGCCGCGGGCGTCCGCGAGAGGTAAGGACGGAAAAAAGTCCAAGAGGCAAGAGAGCGAATGCGCTTTCTAAGTAAACTGCGCGGCGGCGGGGGGAGGGGGGGGGGCGCGCGATTCCTGACGTTCGCCGCTCGCGACTCGGCGGAGAGGTGGCTCTTATTTCGGGGCGCGACCCGCGATTGCGATCGGGGTCATCGGGGTCGCGCGAGAGAACGCATTCCTCGAGACAGTCGCCGTTGAGCCGGCGCGGAGAAACGAAGACGCGAGCCTTTTCGATCTTCGAGGATCGAGTCGAATCCTTTATGTATTCGTGCCTCGACGGATGTAAAGGGCGTAACGAGACACGCTTAGCGATCGATCGCACTTCCATGGAGATAGGGGGAGGAGAGGATCAGCGGATCCGCAGGAGAAGGCATCGTCTCGGCTCGCTGCAGGCGGTCGAATTCCGCGCGGATGACATAATTGTCGTTATTAGTGCTCGTGTATGATCGTAGGGAGGGAATAATGGACCCGCCGGCTGATTACGAGCACAACGAGGGGCCACCGAAGACCGAGTCATGCGCGGGGTCAGCCTCACGAGGGAGGAAGAAGCCGCCCTTTGCAGTACGTGGAGAGTATCGCGGATGCTGCATCCATGCCGCGCCGAGACGCCGATAGCGACACGTTCGGCGCGTTCGTGCTCCAATGTCGCGTTGAGATTACGTATTAAAGCAAAAGCGAGATCGCGTTACGAGGGTGGGTTGGATCCATGCCGGCGAAGCAAAAACGTGCAGAGTTACATGTACGAAAGAGATTGAAGATTGAAGAATGTTCGCCTGAAATGGTCGTGGCAAATATTCGGAATTATTCGAGGATGTAAGGCGATTAGAATTTCCATTTGGGGTATTACGGCTTGCCGCGATTCAGCGGCGGGATCTAATAGCCGGATAGCGCGCGCAAATCGAAAACGGAAACGACGCTCCAATAATTCGGAAAATGGAGCCGCGTCCGCCGACGAGCAGCGATGTCGCGAGATCCCACGCTGAGAACAGCTAATTCTCGACGTTCGGCGACTTCCCAATGCGGATCCAATGCGGAAATTTAATGCCGATAAACGACGATAAACACGCCTCGGCTTATCTCGCGTTGCGCGCATAAGTATCCAGAATGGATTTTCAGTTTATCCTCGCGTGGAAGCGGCCAGGGAATATGCAAAGACACGCGCCCGCGTATTACTCGGCATTATCACAACTATCGAGGCTCAACTTCCCTCCAGCGCGTCAGTATCGGGAATTTCCGCAGATTTGCTGTAAGTACACCGCGATCACTACGGTATTCCGTTACGATCTACCGGAAAATCGCGCTTTCCCGCGACTCCTCGATTTCCGATAGCAGATACACTGACGGAATTTCACGTCACCGAACGCTATCGATCGGGATATATAAATTCTCCGGGAGACGAAATAAATTAGAAAACGAATTACGCGTTTCAATTGGAGACAAAAGTGCCGCCGCCACTTGCTGCATGCTGAATTTCTTAATTCGTCGTGCACTTTTTGTGTTGATCCGTTAAAATCCTCCCGAATACCGTCGAATACCAGCTCACCGTCTCGTTTGTTCTCACGCTCCGAGTAACGCTCTCACGCGAGTAATTAGTAATACAATCTCCACGATAGCACTGGCGTTACGCAACATGCGAGTCATTAAGAAAACCCGCCCTCGTCTCTTCTCGCCTTACCGTGTGGGTCGATGGGAAATCGTAAAGATCGCCTTCTTCATTCCGGGATATCGATTTACTTTTACGAGGCACGGTTTATGTGTCGGTTCTCCTAAAAACTGACAGTAACGGGCTCGTGACGGACGCGTTAAGGCGGTTTCCATGGATATCGCTGGACGATTAGATAATTGAGTACTTTTATCGGCCAGGCGTACACTCCCGCCACTCGAAGCCTCGTCGATTAAGCTTCAAATGAGCCGTTCGCCGCGCTAACGTCGACGCGTCAGAGTTGGCGATGCAAGCTTTCATCGCGCGATCGCTCATCGATGCGATTCATCACTGATCGACGACAGTAACGCGAGATTACGCCCGTTCGTACGGCCGCGCCAAGGAACGGGCGTGTCTCTCTCTCTCTCTCTCATAACCGCGCGAGGTTTATCCTGTAATCTGCAATCCGCGGGAAATCGCGCGGCTATCCCGCGAGAAGACACGCAGCGCGCGCGTGAGAGCAAACCGCGGGCGGACCTTGCGGGGTTAATCGGTCAAGCTCGCTCTTTGAATCTCGCGCGCACCTATTAATACCGAGCATTAGCATATATTGACCGCGAACGCAGGTCGTCGAGCGTGTCCACCGAGAGCAGTCTGTAATTACGAGTTACGCTCGCAATTAACGAAGCAACGGCGGAGCCTGTTCCAGCGCGTGGTTACAAAGTAGAGCGCACCAGTAAGCCATCGTTCCGCCATTTCCTGGGCGCCTCTCGTCGCCAACTCGAATTAAAATTCCACCTGGTCTCGAGCGAAGGCAGATTAAGCCGAGCCTTCTCGTGAAAGCTCTTTAATCCTCGATCGAACGGACCGGGCGAGTTTGCGCGGCGCGATTCCGCAATTGGCTCGTAACGCGAACGGAGCCCTCGAGCGAGCGTTTCAGCTCGAGCGGAGTCGGCTAAGATCCGCTCGCACGCGTGAAAGGGGCATCTTTTCCGGCGGTTTGACGCTTTTTCCACCACTGGATCCCGCTTGCAACTCTGCGATGGTTCGGTTGAATATTCATCGACGGATCTTCGCGACGCGAAGCGCGCATTCTCGCTCCTCGATCAAACGGCGATTCGAGATCGCGCGCGAATCAATCGCGATTCTCCAAGCGTGACGCGCGAGACGGTTTCATGTTTCTGCTTTACAGTCCTTCAACATCTTGGGTGTCCGGTGTAGTACGTTGTAATACGTTTCACGTCTTGGAATCGGACCTGCCACGTGCGTTGTCGGCAACGACAGTTGCATTCTGCTCGCGCGCGCCCACGCGGGAGAGCCACTTTGCGCCATTTTCGGGCGTAATAACGCGCGCTCCGCAGAGAACGAGGATCGGCTTCGGCTGGTTTTTCATCTCGACTAGGCGGAAACGAAAACGGCACGCCTCGCAGCTCGCCGCGAAGCGAACGAGAACGAAATAAATCCCTTCCCCGAGAAAACGAACGCGATGCTCGTTCTCTTTTTTTCTCTATCTCGTTTCCAGCCGCGCCGCGCCGACAGTACCGCCGAGAGCCGCAGAGAGAGAGAGAGAGAGAGAGAGAGAGGGGGGGGGGGAGGGAGAAAACGCGCGGGGAAATGATCTTCGAAACTGGGTTACGAGACACGTGAGATTGATATCTCCGCAGCTGTCCGCGCGCGCGCGCGTTCTTCCAATCCTCCCGAATTTAATTAAAGCGCAAAATGTCGCTCGAGGTTAATGAACTACCGTCGAGAACATAATGAGTCTACCATAACGAGGAACGAGGAAGAGAGGCGGTATCAAGACCACTTTCCGCGCTATCCCCGGATTTCAGGCACCCTTGAGCGGCCTCTCCGAGTGGTCGCGCGAGAGATCTTGCGACATCGTCCTCGTCGAACTCCCGGCTCACCCTTCCGCCCCTCCGCCTCTCGTCGATTCGATAATCCAGCCGCCGCCCTGGCGAGCTGCATTATTTTCACGTGCTCGAGGAGCAGCAGGGGTTGTTAAACGCCGCCACGCGATCGTGACTATAATTAACTATAATTAGTCAACGATGCGGCCGATTGTCGCGGGGGAGAGTCGAAACGAGATAAAAAAAGGGGAGAAACCGTATGAAACGCGCTTGTGACAATTTCATGAATGAGATAATCTTGTAATTATGTATCTCCGAACCTTGCTTAAGCGTAATATCGCGAATTATCGCGTCTCTCTCTCTCTCTATCTCTCTCTTTAGCCAAGATACGAATTAGTGGAATGAAAAACAACATATTTAAACTGTTCCATCTGGAAACAAGGCCGGAAAGGGATTCTTATCTCATCGGGATGCCCTTAACATCAAGAAAATTTCGCGCTTCGTGAAGATTGTTTTCTTCCCCGCCGGCGAGAAGCGAATTTCCCACGAGTGTTCACGAACCATCAGCTCCGCGCTGTGGACGGACACTGTGGATCGGAAACTTGGCGGCGCCATGCAACGCGAAACTTGGAAAATTTCATGTAGATGCTGAAGAGGCGATGCTCAGGACCTCAGGACGACGAGACGTGCGGCCGGGCGAGCTGGCGGATGGAGGAAAACCGCGTTTGTCGCTGAAAATGGGCCGGTTACGGCGTGAAACTTGCGTCGACGCCGCAAAGTTCAATTTTTTAAGGCGCAAACTGGGAGAAGGTGCTTTCTCCGCGCGAGAGACGTGATGGATTTCAGCTTCCCCGACGACGACGACGACGACGACGACGAAAACAACGACGACGACAAGGACGACAACGACGAACGACGATGAGGCGTCTCTCGGCTACATGCAAATGCGTCATTATAAATTCCACCTATGCTCTCCTCCGTCCCCCTCGACAACGTCGCTCGGTAATTCTACACCGCGGCCCGATAGAGTCTTCCGCGACTTGGAGAGTAATTACCAGTGATGCGCCTAAACACCGCCCACGCTATCTCGCCCACACTACCTCGCTGGATATTTCATGCGCGAGGCGTCGATGAAGAAAATCGCGAGGGGGATATAAGCTCGAGGGATTGCATCTCGCGCGCGTTCCGCTCGCGGGACGAAATTCTCGCAAACATTCGTTTGCTTTACAGACGATAAACTTGCGATATCTGTTTGAAATAAGTAAATTGAGCAATCGATAGAGCGACGTCAACATTTGTCCGCGGAAACGTGAAACGTGAAAGCCGAAGAATCATTCATTTCAAACGTGATTGTCCATGATTTTGGCGTTGCTCCGCTGCTCGCGAATGCGCCAAACGACGAGCACCGAGGGAAAACAGGCTTGGCTGATTGGACGGCAGATAAAAATCATCCGCTAGATTCAAGTCTCTCGCTAATCGGAGATTAGCTGGATATCGGAATTTGCCTCGTGGTTGCGCTTTTGTATTTTTACGCCGGCGCAGGCATGTTATTAGAAAGAATCGAGAAACGCCGCAACCCGCTGCCCCTCCTCGGCAATATATCCTTCGTTTCCTTTTCCTCCGATCCCCGATCGGCTCCGAATAATCGACGCATCCGCGGACACGCGTGTGCGTGCCGCCTACGCGCGGTTACATTCGCGTTATGCGCGTGCGTTTCGCACGCACGTCGCTCTGGCTTTACGTCTCTCTCGGTCTCTCTTCCGCCCGTCTCTCTCGCGGCGAGGTAGAAATTTTTAGCCGTCTCGCACGAGAGAGGGAGAGAGAGAGAGAGAGAGAGAGAGAGAGAGAGAGAGAATTATTGTACAGCGCGCGATTTATCGCTTATTATAAATACGCCCACGCGGCGAGGCGGGAATTTTTAAGCGATGCACACGCGCGACACGGCCGACGAGTGACGATGCGAAATTTCGATAACGCAACGCCGATAATTTAAGAGAGACGCTCAGGGATTTATGCCGTCGAGACTGGGGGGAAAAAAGAATCGAGATAGCCCGACAGGGCTTGATCGATGCGCGATTAAAGCGTTTCAAGAAAATGTCCGATCGAAAAAACGAAATACCCGGCTCCATTTCGTCCGCCGTTATTTCGCGCTTATCGTTCCGCTCCCGTTTCGCTCCCATGATTTATACTCGCCCGATCAGTAATTTATATTCCGCGCGGAACATTCGATCGCGCTACCATCGATAGGTAGGTATCGCCGCGATTAATTATATTTTCCCCCGATATGCCCCGCCCCCCCCCCTCCCCAGCCGCGGCAATAACCGCGGCAGAGCAACGGCGGAGGCTTGCCAATTAAAGTTAATTAATCCGTCAACCTTAATTCATAATTAACGCCTCCCTCCTTGAAAAATCAAAGGGACACCGCGGGCGGGATAATCCCGAGATTTCGCCGCGATAGGCGAAAAATTCCGCGTCAATTCTCGCGTTAGCGTGTTCAGCGATGCGATTCCAACGTGAAGGAGAGAAGCTTCGCGTTTCCGCCAGCTGCGTCAGCGTTATTAAACGCAGCGGAAATGCGAATCGATGTCGCGACGCCCATTCGCGAGCACCAAAGTAGACAACGGCGGTGAGGCAACCTTGTTTCACCAAGTGCCACCGTAAACGGTGGAAAGCGTTCGTCGTGGATCGTGGAAATCGAGCGGCTTTTAAGGAGAAATTTATTCTCTCGGAGATGGAGGGTAGCTCTCTTTCTCTCCTTCTCCCGCGGAGGGATTAATATTGCAGGAGACAGCCCGGGAGCCGCTAACGTCGCGTACATTTACACCCGCGATGCAGTGCCATTTCGCTCGTCGAGTCTGCGAGATTCCGAATTAAAACGGAGACATGCTCCGCCGGCGTTTAACTCTTAAAATCAAATGCGTTTAGTTTTAAATTCGACTCGCACGGGATCGGATCGGCATCTGAACAACACTCGTTAAATCCAAACATCTGTTCGATCGTGCACGTGCTTCGTTTATCTCGGATCTATATCTCCCCTCGAATCCTCGCGTCTCGTTGCGAATCTCGTCGCAAATTCGATATAATGCCCGCAAAGTCGCAAAGTCTTCGAAGGAAACGGCAAGGAAATGGATAGACTCTACAAACACAACGAGAAAGTCAACTCCGAAAAGAATTTTCAGACAAGAATTCGCCGCTAATCCGAATCCAGCGCGGTGGATGCGGAGCGCTCCGCGTCGAGAATACGGGAATCCCGTTTACGGGAAGCAAACATTTCGAGGTGCGGAGCTCCTTTCGATTGCCAGGACGAAATTTCCAAACGAACGAGCCGCGCGAGAGGAGCGCAACGGGAACGTTCGTTTCCCAGGGTTAAAACCGGCTTCGATTCACCGGCGCACGAAACGGCCCATTTGCGCCCTTCACCGAAATGCGCAACTGCACCAGGCCGGGCGCAGTTCCGCGGCTGACCCCTGAACCCTTTTACTATTATGCTTTACGAGCCAACCGCAAGCTGCGAGCGCGATAGCGCGACGGTGACAGCGCGGCGCGTAAACGCCGCGGCCGCGAGATGAGTAATTTCTTCAAGGCACCATCGTGGAAACGACTCGCGCCAACGAGCCGTACGACGTTCGTAAACGACTAACGCTAACGGCCGCAGTGATGTCCTCCCCCGCGCCCCGCGCCCCGCGCCCCGCGCCCCTCGCTGCATCGTTGCGTTTTCGCAAGCAGTTACGCAAGATCGATGAATTAAGGCGCCGACCCGATTGACTAACGGAGCGGAACGGAGTTGTGTTGCGGCTTTTTCTATTAAGCTCATCGCGGTGCAGTTGCCCCTCGTTGCCACCGACCGGGCCACCGCCACCCCGGGATCTTCGCCAGGCTGTTATGCGCCCTTCGTGCTTATCGATCTGACGTGAATCCGCAATACGGCGGATTATAATCCCGCGGCGGCGCATCTAACGGCTGTGCTCGATCTTGCGGTATCGACGCCGCGTTTAATTCTCGCGAATCCGCACTTCCCGGACACATCTCTCTGCCTCTCTCGTCCAATGTCAAAGGAAATGGTCAGCCCGACTGACGTGACGACAGAAGCAGCACGAATCATCGATCTCCGTCCGATAATACGAGAGCGCGATCTCCGCTCGAAAAAGTCGAATCAAGGCGATATTAGGGTCGTTAGTCGCGTGAGCGATAGTCGCGGCTGTAATTACCTCCGTCCCTGCGTGTCCAGTCCCTTTTTACCCGCGCAGGGGGGAGAGGGGGGGGGGGGGAGTCTTGCCGTAAACTGTTAGTTGCCAAGGGCGCGCCGCGATGCGCGCGATAATGCCAGGAAACGGCCAAACAGAAACGTTACGATCGCGCAATCTATAACCATGAATAACGAATAATCCGTAATGTAATCGCGTTGGACGATCATTGAACGCGGCAGCTTCGCGCGTCAACGACGACTCGATACCGCCAGATCAGAATCCGGATTAGATGTATCGATCTTCCACGCGGAATGAAACGATTCCCGCGAGAGTCGAGATTGCCGGCCGATTAACAGGTCCGACCAGTTCTCCTCCTCGCGAGACAAGTGTAATATTAGCCCAGGGCGCGTTCTATGCGCGGTCGATCGATCAGCCGCAAATGACTAGGCGTGATAAATAGCGTGGAATTTTTCGCATCCTTCATTCAGCGGTTTGCGAGCTCCGAGTTATCGGTCGCCCGGGAACCGCGACACGCGTGGCGGATGAAGAGCGCGCGCGAGC
Organism: Eciton burchellii; assembly: GCA_020341155.1. Classification (NCBI taxonomy): domain Eukaryota; kingdom Metazoa; phylum Arthropoda; class Insecta; order Hymenoptera; family Formicidae; genus Eciton; species Eciton burchellii. Next base: position 616,986 of record JAHMML010000011.1, read on the forward strand.
GGTTGAAACGGATCAGACCGACAGCCTCGATCCATCCGCCGTCACCTCGAGGGAGTTAAAAATGTTCCATAAATCACGTAACGATGGAAAATACCGTTCGCCATCCGTAACGTAACTCGCCGAATGTGTCAGCCCGGATCGCGCCGGCACGGCCGCGTGTCGCTGACGGTGTTGGAATATCAAAAGAGAACGTCAGCGATGGCGCGATGCTAGGCATCGCCACCCCGCAGCAGCCCTCCCGGGACGCGATCGAGGACCACCGCAAAAATTACAGTTAATAAAATACCGCTATGATAAATATTTATTGTTTTATCTTGCGGTTCCCGTTCCGGTTCGCCGCTGCTAATGCCGCAATTAAAATTCGTCACTGTCACGGAACGGACGAAGCGGCTACGCGGCTGACGCGTTCAGGAAAAAAAGATAGACCAGAGAGAGAGAGAGAGAGAGAGAGAGAGAGAGAGAGAGAGAGAGAGAGAGAGAGAGAGAGAAGAACGTATGCGTGCGACTCAACATTTATCTCTATATAACGGCGAGATAAATTACATTTTATGGGCGCATAAATCCCGCGGGCGCGAAATTTTTTCCGACTTATCCGCGCCGAGATAAAGTCGCGCGGGCGTCCGTCAGTGACGGCGCGGCACGTGACGCGATGTTGGTGTCTGTCAGCGTTGGACTGTCCGACTTTGAAGGCCTGATCTCTCCGTAAGGGCTCTCCCTTAACGAAGCTAATGCGACGCGCAAGGCGCATGATGTAGGGCCTATCTGCCGACGCGGCGGACATGGACGCTCGTGACGAAGGGCCGGTAAATCTTGACCGGCTGTCGTAAAGCAGCCGGCCTAAATCTGCGCGAGAATAACGCGCGTCGAACGAGGCGCGTCAGGCGCGTAAAGATGAGTTACTGCGCGAACGAGCGCGAGGACGGCGGGGGAGCAGCAGGGGGCGGCAGCAGGGATCGGAGGGAAAATCACCGTGTGTGTGATTCTGCCGCACGTCGGGGGATGAGATGGGGAAAGAAGCGAGCGAGCGTGGTGTTGTTGCTCCGGCCGCGGCAAATATTACGCGATATTTCTATGCGCGAGGCGAGTCGGCGGAAATGCTCGCATTTCCGACCCGAACATGTAATCAACGAGCGCAATTTGCCAGCTACCCCGGACCTGCCGGATCTCCGGCATTCAACCTGCCGAAATGCGTATCTCTCTCTCTCTCTCTCTCTCTCTCTCTCTCTCCTCGATAGAGTTTCGTACGCCGAAAGAGATCGCTGTTAAGTTCTGGAATCGTTGCGACTTATCGCGGAAGCACAATGGGCGAAATTTAGCGCGAGATAATCTACAAAGTTGGCGCGCGACTATTAAAGCCGACGAGAGTCTCGGCACGATCTCGATCTTGCGGCGAACCGACGAACGCACGCGCGGCGTATCCGGACTGAATTTCCCTCGTCAGGTCGCTGGGATTTCGCGGAAATTACCGCGTAACATAAATCCTGACCCGGCAACCAGGGAGCCGGGCTACCGGCATCCTTGCTGCTCTTAATTACGCTTTTTTTTCTTGGCGGCTGCGCCATTACGTCCGGCCATTAAGTCCGTCAAGTTAAGTAGAGACGTGATACTCTGACCGGTCTTTGTAATGTACACGTAATACGTATGTGTATATATACACACACGTTCACGGGTTCCTTGTTTCTTTCCCCTCCACCTTGCTTTCTTTCGTTTTCATCCCGGAATGCTTCTCGAAAATATTGCGCAAGACATCTAAAATCGGGACTCTTTTTCGCCATCCACAAGAAACTTGCCCTCTAGTCTCGACGGCTCGCGATATTTTCTACAGAAATAATTTCCTACCGTTAACCTTTCACGAACCATTAAAGCCACATTTGCGATACACAGTTCCGCGTTACGTACAGCTTCACGATTCCGCGAGCGATTTAGAGAAACGCAGACGTATGCATTTCAATTCCCGGGATTCGGGAAATGCGGGAGATAGAAATAAGAAATAAAAGTAAAAGAGAAATAAATCTTCGGGTTCCGGATATAAAGCGAATTATCAGCAATTTGTGGATAATCGAGTGCCAGCGCAAGAGCAGCATCAACGTAAATCGTCATTAACGAGGCTTCAGAGGCATTCTTTCTTCATTACAAAATCGTACGTCAGCTTTGATCTCCAATTGTTATCAGCGCGCGTTATGTCCGTGTTTCTCCACTTTGAAACCGTCTGTACCTGATTTATGAATGACGGGATATCCGCATCGCAAACTGCGGCAAAACAGTGCGTTATTCTCGCCGTTTATTCCCGAGTCGGCTCGTTACGCACTCGTTTGTTGCAAGATAATTTAAAGATAAATATATATATATATATATATATATATATATATATATAATGAATTCTTTTAAAAATTGCCTAAATTCTTTTAATAAGTAAGCTAAATGTAAGCTTTTAGATTTATACTCTAAACATAGAAATTTAATTTCTCTATTAATTAACTTAATAATTTTAATATTTAATGTTAAGGCCTGATTAAAGGATTATTTTGACAGAATAAATCATGCAATTTCTTTTATTGCTTTCATTATTATCTCCCCCCCCCTTCCACCTATATTTAATAGAATCAAACTATTCCCAAAAATTTCAAAAATTTCTATGCCTTCATACATTAAAATATACCTCCTCCACTAACCAAATACATTATTATATATTTGAAAACAAAATTAAATCAATAATTACCTACATTTTTATAAAGTAGGCCTAATAAATTTTTATTTACCATAAAACCTTTTGCTTTAACTTAATTACAATCTCACTAGTATTTTCTTCCATGATTTATTTATTCATTAATGATATTATAACCATCCGAACGGCGAATCGGATCCGCGAAGCGGATGAATTTCACCTGACGCTCCCCGTATCGTCCATTTGCACCGTTGTTACGACAAGGTCGCTCGCAGCGAGCGACCGCCCCCGCAATTTTCATTTCTTACTCCAGTTGCTAATATTATTACACTTTCATTTGTCGGCCGCTCCAAAAGGACCCGCATCGCAGCGCGGGTAACTTGATATCTCCCCGCTCATCCCGCCGCTCCTCGCTTCCGCTTATATCATTCTGCCCTGCATTTCGCCAAGCGCATTCGCAGGCAGCTTCTATCTAGCAGCGGCTCTCCCGCGTACACCGACACGCGTACGTTAACGAGACACGAGCGCGCGCAATGAAAAACGAGAGTTAATTGTCGCCGGAGCGACAGTTAATTCGCGCGTCGTTCGTCAACGCTCGCTTATCCTCGCGGATAAGAAGTTTGGATTTCGATCATCCGCGCGAGACAACGTTGCGATTATATTCCCYCCTCGCTCCACCTCTCTCTCTCTCTCTCTCTCTCTCTCTCTCTCTCTCTCTCTCTCTCTCTCTCTCTCTCCAGCTTGTTGGCGCAGTCATCGACGCTTTCCTCGCGCACGTGTCGTGTCCGTGGAGGCTAATGACTGTTTTCTTGGCAGTTGCTGCGCTTGTTGCGGAGATGGGATTTTTAACGTCGAGCTTTGGGGGATCTCGCACTGCTGCTGCAGGGCTGTTAAACAGCCCTCGCGAGCTAATCATCACGGACCGCGGTCGCCAAGTGGCATCCACTGAAACATCCACTCCGGGCAAGCGCGCGAGAGGCACAATTTAAATTTGAATAACCGCGACCAAGGCTGCGATAAAGTACAATTAAGTCCGTAGCGACGGATGGCCCACCGGGCTGACGGAGAAACAGAGATGAGAGAACGAGCTCCCACGAGCGTGGAATATAGGATGGAATAAAGAATACGGAGATGGCGGCCAGAAAAGGAAGAAGGACGCTCGTTTGTACACAGGGTGTGCTCCGATTAACCGCGTTCTTTGTCGGCGTGTGAATAATCGCAAAGAGAAACTCGGACGAGCAAGAAGGAAAATTGTATTACCGTATACATGTGTTTCACGGATCGAATAAATGAAAATAAAAGAGTGAAAGGAGACGAGAAAGAGAGAGAGAGAGAGAGAGAGAGAGAGAGAGAGAGAGAGAGAGAGAGAGAGAGTGTGTGTGTGTGTGTGTGTGTGTGTGTCGTACTCTCGGTGTGAAAGTACATCGTAAACTCTGTACATCTGATATCCGCGACAGATGTAACAATGATGACATAACAATTTCCGAAATGAAGCACGCTACGATACAAAAATGTATCGTTACGATATTATAGATTTTAAAAGCCAAACGGGCAAACGTATGTTATTCGACGTGTACGATATTTTCAAAACACACGACGAATGGCGGACGGTCGATTCGACTGCGCTATGCGCATTTACATCGCTTTACTCCTCGGATGGAGTAAAATGGAACATCATCAGCGATTAAGCCGCCATTCAAAAGCCATTGCTTCAATTTTCCGAATTCAGCGCTCCTCGATAGAGAATCCATCGCTAAAAACAAGAGCGATTAATCAGCGGCACCCTGTATACCGCGAAGCACCGCAGCTGCGGCAACTCTTTTGACTAACGGCTCGCGGGAAATTCGTTTACTTGCAAGTCTCGTTTTCCACGAGAGACTTGAACGTTCCGCAAATACGCGCGCGTTTAAAATTTATATGAAATTCTACTTAGTTATTGCCCTCTACATTGGAGGGCTGGAGATGCACGAGTGCGCGTTTCCTATTAAAAGTTGTGGACTTTCCATTCGAGGTCATATCGCAATAATTAGATCCCGAAGGCGCTCCAAGTTCATGTCTAATGACACGTACGTGTAACGCGCTGTTTTCCTTAATCGCGACTTGGATCCACGTAATTACAGCTGGCGCGGAAACGGCTTTGGAACTCGCGCGCCGAGCACATAAAAGTGAACCGCGCCGGGAAATAGTATTAGTTCTAAACGGTATTTAACGGTATTAATTATAAAGTTGACGGCTCAACATTGGCTGGGAGAACCAAGGCAGAGGAACCTAAACGCCTTTAAAGTCATTGGCGCGTTTTCGATTCGCAAAGCGGATTTATGGACGAACGCTCGCAAGATAAACATAAGGCTTCCCTCTCTTGGTCTCGATATCTCGATGAATGTCGTTCAAGCGCAGTGCGCTATTGCTCTCTCGTTGCACGTAAGTGCATCGTTGTCTCTTTCACTCTATGGGAATTTCCGTGTTGGGAGCTGGCGAAATAATCAGTGCATCCGTAAAAAGAGATCCTCAAGTCTGTCAAAGCAGATCCACGCGTGCGGATCGCCATCGGCTTCCGATATTTCGAATCCTTCTCGGATATCTGCGACAAGCGATCGATTAAAGAAACATTTCTCTTCTCTTAATTCCGAGATGTCTCAATCTCGCAAAACGCGTCGCGTGATACGAAAGCAAAGGGCATCCCGAAAAACCGCTCAACGATAAAACGAGTTTCCCTCGATGATAACTGCAAGCAGCTGATGTTTTAATTGACCGTTGATAAAACGTTATATCGATATCGCGTACAAATATCACTCGCGATAGCTTTATATTTATTACTCAAACATGCTCCAGACTGCAATAACAATTTAATTCATCCCGGCATCATGTCACGTCGTTATTCCCATTTAGCGATCGTTCAACGAGAACAATGAGCACCAACGAAATCGCATGTACTCGTATAGCTGATACGGTATTTGCTCGCGTAACATGAAACAACAAATTATTAACAGCTCCATTTTCCGTCCGAAGGTAAACGGCAACGTATCGTTAAAGCCATCAAGAGAAATGAACTTTAAACGAGTTCGCTCTCGACGAAATAGAATAAACAAGTTCGTCGGACCGACCAAGTATTCGTCGCATGATAATTTTCTAAGGCGCGTCCTCGCTTGAGAACAATAATTAGGCGGGATCGCAAGGATGATCGCTGGCCAGATCACTCCGACGAGACGAACAATGCGATGTCACGGCGACCGGCGCCGTCGCGAATTTGCATAAGATCTTTTTCCCGTCTTGCACACTCGATCGACAACGGCCGACATTACGGGACGAGGTCGGCCGGCCTCCGCCATGGGAAATTGCACACGCACCGAGCGAGCCATTCAAGCGTATTAATAGCGTGACACAACCATCAATTCACCATACTCCATTCTTCTACCCTTTGCCCGCGTACCGTCGAGTTGACCGCCGTTGATATTCACCCTTTGTCCGGCGTGCTGTAATTTGACGTACGTGATCTTTGCACTCGGCCACGTTCCGGCACGATAATTGAATCAGGTCTGCGAGAAATTTGGAGATAATAACAACGTGGCGAGGAAAACAAAGCGATGCGCCGCGACGCGCGTCGTCGATGCAAAACGTTACGTCGAAGAGTAACGTTTCTCTCTCTCTCTCTCTCTGCGAGAGAAAATCTTTGAAGACCAAAAGACGGCGGCACTTTTTGGATTCTTCGTTTCGATAATTCCGAGCGGCGTTAAGAGCGATTTAAGCGCGATTGCTGTAATCCGCCGATCGCTATAAATTAATGCAAAACTATATTCGCAAAAGAATCAGAAAGCGAGTTGGCGGCAAATGAGAGGCAATCGGATTTACTCGGTGAACAATAGAGATTACGAGAAATTACAGTAAACTATATTTGTGGAAGTGACGATATACGTCAAATTTAAATTCTTTACAAAGAAATTTTCCAACGGAACTGGAACAATGCAATTAATGCAATTAATGCAATTAATCGTTGTAAAATTAAAAATACATCGAATAAAAGTCAGAGATATTCTCTCTCTCTCTCTCTCTCTCTCTCTCTCTCTCTCTCTCTTTCTCTCTCTCTTTGATAATTTAAAAAGAGATAATTACAGATAACGAGCAATCAACCTTGATGTTCGTTATATCGAACATTCCTTGTGCAATCCAAGTTGATTAAAGTTAATTATCAATCATTCTCAACACAATCGACAACTCGATAATCGTTGAGTCGTTTCTCGCTTAACGATTTATATGAATCAAATGCTTAGTTGAACATAAGAAAATCGATCATGTATCTCGGGAGGCGTCGAGATAAGAAAACGGGAATAACAATTTTTCCCTCGCATATTTGCACGATATATTTGTAGTATTGATAACACAAAATTGACATTACAAACATATATAAACGCGCAAAGAGGAATTGATGTAAAAGGGTGAAAAATAAAAATTACAAACGATAATTTTTTAGATTAAATTGCTGACGTGGGTGTGGCTCGTAAATTAATTATCCATTTTGGGAATTAATTGAGATATAACGTGATAAAGTTATTTGGGTAAAAAACATTTAGGCAAACATGCATTACGGGGAATTCCTCCATTACGGGAACGCGGAGCGTTTCTCCATATTAACTTTGATGGGCAAACAATAACGAAAAATGAACGTAAACTCGTTGGTAAATAACTCGTTCCGTTCTGCATGCGCGCGCGCGCGCTTTCCGCGTGCTTGGAAATATAAATATCATCCTCCTAAAAATATAATCAAGAATAATTATACACTCTCTCTCCGCACGTGTACACGGGCGCGGGATCAAACGTGAAAAAGAGAAACTTCAGCATCGCATTCCTCCGAAACGTCCCTTCCATCCACAAATGTTTGGCGTCCGACAAATGTAACAAATGTCGCGATAGATCGCAGTGGAATCGTAAAGCCCGAATTACGCGATACCCAGAGACATATCCCGCGTCGTGTCGAGGGATGGCCATAAGGGATGCCGAGCACATAATAGCGTTCGGAGAGCGAGCGTGCGAACGTTGCACCTAAAGGGGCACGTAAGCGTTACATGCAGAGTGATTAAAATTAATATCGAGCACGATGGGCGGCGAGTACGAGGCTATTAGAGTTGCAAATCTTACAATTACGTCTTGTATCACTAGGCAAGGCAAGGCAAGAAGAGCGGGGGGGACCTTTCACGGCGAACGCGCTCCCGCGTTGGCGGTATTTCGAAAGCGGGCAAAATCGCCGTTGTTGCTTTCGCCGCCGCCGCCGCCGCCGCCGCCGTTATTTGTCCATGCGACCACTCAATTTACGTGAGTGCTCCGGGCAATATATTCCGATATACACGTACACGATGGCGAATACGCACAAGTCACGCGGCCGCGACGAAACGCGTATCGACCGATGGAACGACGTTTCTCTCTTTCTCTCGCCTCCCTCGAGCTATCGGTTCGTGATTACAGATGAGCGAGTACTTTTTCTGCCGCTACTTCTCTGCGCAGCTTGCTTTCTTTCCCTCATCTGAGAACCTACGCTCCAACTTTTGCTCCTGCTTTTACTCCTGTTACTCCTGTGGTTACGTCTCGCTATTAAGAACCGCATGATGGCGTTGTTTGAGGAATCGTCAGCGGCTTTCCCGAATTTTCCGAGTCGCAACTCGGAATGCGCTCAACTTCCGGCGGTCCTTTTTAAAGATTGAAGATACTGCTGCTCGCGGGAAGTCATCTCGTATCGAAAATCAGAGACAAGCTTCGATAAAAGTGCGAGCTGATCATCGCGAGGAAATCTGAAGGCGTTGAAGCGCGTTCATCTTGGGCAAGATTCTCTCGTTCGCCTTTTCCAAGAGAGATACTTTAAAGAGAAGCAACTCGCGCGATTCGCTGACGCGTTCGCGGTAAATATACGGAAAAAGAGGAGCGCGGCCGCATTTGTGCGGCGCATCGCGCGATTACGGGGAAGAATGGACACCCTCGCGATCGAAAGCGCTCGCAGGCGGGCAATAAACAAGCCAACCCTCGTAGCCGTGGGGTGGCTCTCACGCCAACGGAAGTCGGCGGGCGCGGAAAGCGCGCGCTCCCCCTCCCCCCTCACCCTCMCCCTCCCCCGACCGTTCCGTGGGCGCAAGCTCGAATTTCCGCGTTCCGCCGCAAGGAGCGATAACCCGCACGCGGATTTCCGTGCCGGGCTTACGGAAATACGCTCGTCGCTCGAGATAGCGCGGCGCCAACAAAGAGAAGTGCGATTACTCATTGGAGGGGGCGAGAGCAGCCCGAGGTAGTGTGGGGGGGGAGGGGATTTGCCTGCGGCCTGACGACCGGCGAGTTCTCGAGGATCGTCCTGGAGACAAAATCCGACAAAACCCCGCGATGCTTCGGTGCTTGTTCCTCCCCTCACGCACGGACGAATCGCTCGACTCGAGATGTAATGACACGGAATGTTTAATTGAACGGCTCCCTCCCTCCCTCCCYCCCCCGATCGCTCTCCGCCGATACCGAAGCGCGAACCGGCGCGCACGTCTGTCAGAGCGTTCAAGCCCCGTCCCGTTCCGGTATCGCTCGTGGAGATGACGCATACTGGAAATTCAGACTCGAGATACGAGCGCGTCCGACTGTCCGGTGATCCTTCTTCGTTGCGCGCGACGCCCCGATGGCATCCGGAAATTCGGGACAAGCGCAAGCCTGAGCCCACCAGCGAGTGACACACGGCGGCGCGGGTATCTTTCACAACGCGACCGATTACGTTTCGCTCGCGCCCCTGGACAGTGATCGATGACGCGGCTGTATCTCTGTCATCGGCGTCGATAAGATGCAAATAAACAAGCCCCGTCGCAGCTGGCGTTATTAATTAAGCCCGCACGCAACCCCGTGCGCTCTTTGCGCTGATTGGGACTGAGAGATAACGCGTAAGAGAGGAAGGATAGAGAGAGAGAGAGAGAGAGAGACTATCCGCAGCGAATGTCTAATCGATCCAAGAGATTATCGCTTGCATCTGACATTTAATCCGAAATGAGAGCTCGAGTGGCCGACAGCGGTGCGACATATTGTTCTGAGGAAAGCGATATTTCGATGAGAAAATTAGGAGCAAAAGACTTGCTCGGAATACTTGCCTACCGATAATCGCGTCAAATGTCTCTTGCATTTCGAGGTCGTTCGATAATATCCCAATAAGATCATCCCGCTATCGGCTAGCTGCGTGTGCTCGATGCGAGCGCACACTTTTCTCGGGAACAAGGGAACTTTTCTCTCTCTCTCTCTCTCTCTCTCTCTCTCTCTCTCTCTCTCTCTCTCTCAGCTTCCGAGAGCCTCGAGAAGATGCGAGATTCTCTCGATGCAGAAGCCATCCCCGAAATGGGAATCGGGGACAGGCGAGCGTTCCGGGAGAGAAAGAGAGAAAGAACGAGTCGACACGCTCCATGGACGACACGCTCGTCCAGCAAGCTTCGCCTGTTCGCGCCCTGCCGCGCTCTTCTCGTTCTTCAGCATCGCGTCGTGTAAGCCGGCATCCGCCCACGCGCCTGGGATGACGATCGCCCAGGCAACAGCACGTGAGAGCGAGGAACCCTCGGTGTTCAGCCTGGACCGGATCCGTATCCCTCCCCCCCCCCCTCCTCCGTATTTATGGTATCCCGACGCGGCGCGAACGGAGGCACTGTTCCTCCGGAGGCGGTTCGCGTCTCGCATGGCTAGCCGTCGTCGTCGTTGTCTTCTTTTGCTTCTTCTTCTTCTTCTTCTTCTTCTTCTTCTTCATCATCTCCTCCTCCTCCTCCTCTTTCTACTTCTTCAGCTTGTCCTCTTACCCAAAGTGCCGCGGGACGTCTGCATGGTTGCTAAGCGTAGAGCCCGGCAATTGGCGGCTGCGGCGCGCAAAGTAGGGCAGCGCGATTACGAGCGGGATGACCCGGCTGACGGTTCTCGCGCAGGAAAGATCTCTAATTAGCTGAGAATGGAGGAGAGCCGTCCGAGCGGGGGAAAACATTAGGGATTGTTAGCGAGGGGCCGCTCCCATTCCGGGATCATGCAAACAAGAGCCGCCGGTTGCGATCGGCCTTGCCGTTTCGGGCTTTGCCCCCGGGATTTCGGCATCAGCCGGACTTCAGAAGGACCCTCGTACGTACGTACGTACTCTGCGCGAGTCGGAAGTTCATTTCGCGATAAAAGGAGGAGGATCCCTACCATCAAGAAGCCCAGATTCGACTCGGATGCAAGGACTTTATCTCCAACCGGCTCAACCGGAGCAGAGACGAGCAACGCCGCCCTTCCGTCCTTCCGCCCTTGTCGCGGTGAGCTGCTACCGATTACCGCGTGCAGTCTCTTCCTGACTCTCCGATAGGACTCTCTCTCCGGGACGCTCACCGCAGGCTTCCACGTGCGTAAATATTTCCTACGCTAGCAGCGGTGCGCGCGTAAAACGGGCCGTTAATTTCGAATGCGCCGCTATTCCACGGGCGGTCCTGCAGTGCCACTAAAGTCACGCGGAAGCGCGCCACCGGATTCCGGGCCACCGCTGCCTCACGCTGCTGGCGTCGTCGCCCGGTCGATTATTCAGCCGGTGACATCCTCGTGGAATTAGCGGCGGAAGGAGAGGCGCGATTTTACTGCCGGCCGCGATCGTTACCTCCGCGCGATGTCTTACGTTTGTTATAAACGAGAGTCCGACAGGCAATAGTGCTCGCCGTCCCGGACACTTTGCAAGCTTGTAAACTTGTATCCCGCCGCATCCGGCGCCCACTATCTCTCCTCGTAGAGAGGAGAGAGCCAGAGAGAGAGAGAGAGAGAGAGAGGGGAAGAGCGGGACGGGGGAGGGGGGAGGGGGGAGATTTATTCGATTCTGCAGGACCAAGGCGCCTCGAGCACTAAAGCCCTCGCGCTCGAGGATGGCAACGTGACATCGATTGTCGTCGGAGATTCGTCACGCGCGAGATGTACGATCGAGATGTCATTCCGAACAATTTCCAGTGGCGTGCGCCACTCGCACGATTTCCCTAGCCTTACGGGACGGCAAGATCAAACGTTTTAAACGAAAATATGATAACAAGAATAATCTGCACGCGCTGTCATTCGAGCAGCGCATCGCTCTCACGCAGGAGGCTACAGAGAATTTATTTCCCTGCAGTCGAGAAAATCTCGGATGGAGGATCGTCGGAAAATCCCCGATTAGCATTTAATTTCTCATACGGAGCGAGTTCTCCCAAAAGAAAAAAAAAACGGTGAGGATTTCCTTCCCTATAATCTAGAAAAGGAGAAGAAGGAAACGAATCTGCTCTCAAACGAGAGAGCACAGCTATCGATATTCGTTCCGAGAGCGCCGATCGCTCGCGATGTCCTTTTCTGCACAGACTCTGAGTTCCCGAGGAATTCGTAGACTCGATCGTTCATCCCGTGGCATTCTCCGTCCATCTTCGCGGCCGGCATTTTCGCATCCGCGCGCGGATTGCGACATTCCGCCCCGGGTGCATCGATCGGAGGGTTAAACGGCCGACATCTCCTCCGGCGCGAGCTGCGGAGTTGGCTTCCCGCGCACGTCCGCGTATTTATGGCGGCCGAACTTGGCGCGAACTGTCGGTCGCGGGAAAATCGCGTTGCCGCTGCCGGAACGAATCGCCCAGCGAGAGCACGAAATTCGCATGCTCGCTGGGACTTGCAATTTCGAGAAGCCTGTTCGAGGAGGTTTCGAAAAAAACCAGCGGAACTGAAACCGCAACATTGCTGTTTGCTGCTGCAAGGCCTTCTAGGCGCGTATTCTCGGCGGGGGAATGAAGGGGGATGATCTATTTCGGGGGAAAATCGAAAGCTCGCATAGCCCGTCGTGCGAATTGATTGAATCATTGCAAGAGGTCTTGAAAGTTTCAAAGTTTCGGGGATCGAGTCATTATTTTTAAGATTGAGATTTCCTCGCCGAGATGCATCGCCGGGGAGATTACCCCGGATACGTTTAATTTCTTTTACTTCACGGGCATCGTAAATAGAGCGAAAAGGTCGCTATCACGTATCCCGATACGGTAGGTATTAATAATACACGTATTATGCATTTTAGCCAATTAACTTCTCCGACAAACCGTTTGTCGCTCGCGCATTGCAAAATATCGCACAACGTCGGAAAATGAGAGCTAAACGTGCATCCATTCTATTTTCTCTGAAGGGAACGTAAAGCGACAAAGTCGCGTGTCTACATGGACGTCTCTTTTCGTACATCTCGCTCCTTCCACTCTGCGTTGAGGCGCTCAGGCACCTCGATGATGAATCGATGACTCTCGGCGGCGAGACGCAATCGCGAGAGCGCGAGTCGCGTCCGCCTGGCAAACTGTGTTAAATGTTTCCACAACGAGGGCGATCGGAAGTGGAAGGAGAGGAGCGATGCATCACACGAGAGAGGAAAGAGAGACAAGTGCGAGCGCGAGTGCCGATGGATTTAGCGAGAACGAAGGCAAAGGCGAAACGGCGAGGATGGGAGGCTCGCGCGCACGCGAGCGGAAAGCGAAAGCGAACGATGAGAGCGATCTATATAGCAGTCTTCCGAGTCAATGGCATACTTGCGGACGAGGTGGAGATTAGAGTGCGGAGGGATCCGCAGAGCTTTCGCTAAGATGCCGGGATACCGTATCAATCGCGGCTCGACGCGGACATGGATCGATTCCACTCTCGCGACCATGTCTCATGTTTTGCATGGAAAATATATCGACGAGGCGCGTGGCTTGATTTTCTGCAAATTAAGACGTTCCTTGGGATGCTGACTGATTGGAGCGCTCGATCTCGTGATCTCGTTTTTACATTATTCGCAACGAAGCAAGGAGCAGATCGGCGCAATAAGCGCCGAATAACAACGCTTCCGAAACGCGATCCAAATTCTCGCTGGGTTTCGCGGGCGGAATAAGAGCCCGGAAAATTTCCCTGAAACTTTTAAAATCCTTTAGCGTCGGTTACACCTTAAAAGCTCACCCGGTGTTGCGAGATTTTATAAGTTAAGGTTAATTATACTCCAGTCTCCGGGCTGCTCTAAAAATGCCAACATTAGTTGGTTATTCCATGCGAAAGTTAAAGCCGCGGCCGCTAAATGCGCGCTCTGAAGACTTTTTTATAAAATCACGCGCAAGCCGCGTTCCATAATCCATTCTCGCCTTGTCTTCTCCGCTGTTTTATCTCCGGCCTTTTTGTATCTCCAATTTTTGCCAGCGACTTGCGCGATCAATGAAACGATCGAGTTTATCTCGCGCCTGTCGCCAACGACCAAGCGCGATAAACCTGAACCCTATTAATCCAAGGTCGATGTAGCGTAACGTACGACACATGTAAATCACCTTGCTACGCAAGGTCGAGCTATTAACAAGGACGAACGAGCAGCATACCTGAAAGAGATGCTGCTCGATCGCGCATCTTCGATGCCGCGATTCACCTCTCGACGTCTCACGGCGACAGCGGAAATGAAATCGTTAAACGGACGTTTTCGTCGTTTTCACTCCATCTGCGATGTAAAGTTTTCTTCGCGAGGGAAACCTCGCAATCCGCTCCATCTGCACGCGAGATCGCGACGAACGGCGCGAAGCAACGCGAGCAGGATCAGTCACCGGCGAAGCGGAGGTGGAAAGCGCGGCTTTGCTTTGATTTACTTTCGCAGCCAAGAGAAGATCCAGAGATCTTCTCCAGAGAGGGCAGGGGAGAGGGAGAGACGCGCGGTCGCGGTGCTCGCGTCTAATTACTTCCTGCAAGGATCGTGAAACCGAAGCAAACTCCGAGTCGCGGTTCCGCCAGAACGCCTTTCAGCGAAACTGCTTCTCGCGCTAATTATCATCCTCCAGCGCGCGAGGGATGATACATAAGCGTAGGATAGAAGGAAAGAGACCTTGACATTGTTTATGTCGATGCTCATCAAAAGTCTACAAGCCGGTTTAAGCGTTGTTTGCATGTGTGCGTGTGGACGGGTCGCGAAAAGGGCAACCGCGCAAGGAAAAACCGCTCAAGGACTTACAGGATGACGTAGTCAATCCGGATTAGATAGAAATATGCGACTGGCCGATACAGACGTTCCGGGGAACGTGTTTTCGTGCAATGACGTGAAACGTCGTCATGCGCGGGGACGTTGCCTTTGAAGAATCGAAGGGCGCGTGAGTCGCGTATCAAGACGGGCGAACTGTGAAGAGCTGTGTGCTGCGAATCAGCGAGATCAATTGACGAGATCAGGGAGCTAGTCTTGCGAGAGACAACCTATCTTCGGCGAAGAAGAATTCTAAAGTGTTCTTTCTCCTTTTGTTTTCAATCTGAGGCCTCGAAATTTCCATTGGATCCATATTGGATCCATATTTGGATCCTACATAAGAGAGACGGAGAAACAAGATCGCAGGTTCATTAATCTCGAGGCTTCCTTCCTGAAGCGAAAGTCGACGAATTATCTCGCGCTTCAAGCAGCGGATCCATGTCACTCGATGCTATCGGCGAACCAAACGAACACGAGTGAATCGCGATCGCTGTCTCTGTTCCCTTTTCTTCTCCGTCTCATTCAGCCGTCTCGGAATCTTGATCGCGGTGTGCGCGGAGTTAAGTGACAGAGACGAGAGGCAATTCAGTTCTCCGGCAGAGAATCAGCTGCTCTCTCTCTCTCTCTCTCTCTCTCTCTCTCTCTCTCTCTCTCTCTCTCTCTCTCTCTCTCTCTCTCTCTCTCTCTCTCTCTCTCGACCGTGGAAGCGATAGGTCAAACTCGCGAGATCGGGGGTATGCGATCCCTCTCCGGGACGACGCTCGCCGTCGACGAATTAACGGACGCGTCGAAGCGTCGAGAATCCGCTCGGGGGATGTTACGGGCGCGATCCGACAGATTCGCCCTCCCGCGGAGGATAACAGGCGGAAACTCGTGCAGTTGCACGAATATGCGAGTCGGCGCTCGCGCGCGCGCGCGCGCGCGCGCTATCATTAGACGTCGGTCCACGACAGCTTCACGCCGAGAGACGAAACGCAACGAGAGGAGAGCGTTCATCTTCCGTCGCGAAGCGGGGGTGGGGAGGGGAGAAGGAAAGGAAGCTGGGACGCCTCTTTCCGTGGCGCAGCTTGTGCGCGGGTGCGCGGTCTAATTATCGAGCCCTGGCTCGTCAATTAACCCTCTCGTGACCGCCTGTATCGGATCGGAGTAACCAGGGTAAACACCGACGTGTAATTCCGATTTTTATCGGTTTATTTTATCGGAATAATGTCGGCGCGCTGATGCCACTTGGCGGCTTGCGCCGGGAGCAGATAACTGGGGCCGCTTGATTGATTTTTTGCCACCCGTCTGCATTACGGCGCGCCGGTGCAACGCACAATGCGGATTACAAGAAGGCGCGCTCGGATAAAAACGGTAATAACGACAAAAATCGCAAACCGCAAGAGTCGAGAGTCGAGAGTCGAGCGTCGCCGAGCTACGTGACCTGACAATTCGAGAGTTTAGAGTTTAGATCGGAGAGTCGAGTGTTAATGAAAATCAAGGGTAGAAAGTTTAGCAGCCGAGGGCTGCGAGTGTAAAGTTCTACGTTACATTCCAAATTATCTTGTTTGGATAAGTTGAGATAAATGGGGAAGCGACAAGCTTTATGCGTTCCCGTTACACCTGCGCTCGCATGATTATCGAGCGCGTGTGTCGCGCGCGAAATGCATCATTTTGCACAGCGAGATACGATTTCCAAAAAGAATGAAAAACAATAATCGCGGTTTATGCGGTTTATAAAAAAACATAGAGAAGGGAAGAACGACCGGACGTCGCAAAAATGTACGACCCGAACAAACATGGGGCAACAGATAAAGACCGCCAATTTTAATTGCACTCGTGATGCATCAAATAATCAGACGCCGTCCTTTCAGGAAGCTGTTGATGCAGATCGCTATGATCCTAAATCGCTGATAAAATTCACGCCAGCGAAGGCTCGAATTCCGACGAATTAGTCGAGCTCGAGCCACTTAATCGCGATTACGATAGTCGGACACATTTAAGCGCTCTCCCTCTGTCCCTCTCTCTCTCTCTCTCTCTCTCTCTCTCTCTTTCTCTCTTCCTCTTCTCCGTCCGTTTGCGTGGCATAGTTCGAATGCCTTCCATAACGGGCTGACGAGGACTCGGACAAATTTATTTACCCGACTCGAGTCCTCGAGGCTTCAATTTGTACGGCGATGTCGTTCGCGCCGCACGAGATAATTAAAAAAGCCATGGCCGAAACATCGGAATGAGGGAAACTCGTTTCGAGATGCGAGTTAGCGTTGTTTTTCGAGCGCTCGCGCGACCAGCGGCGAATCAGGAAACCGACTTTGCGATTAATGCGCGGGAAGAAATAAAGACAGGAATCGTGTTCGGTTTCCGTAAGGGAAAAGTGCTTTAATCTCGAACGCGTTGCACTTATTAAAGCTGCGACTAATCGCGTTACCATCGCGATTCGATCAAGTATTTAATATCGTTTAATGCGACTCTAATGAGAGCTCTTTAGCGAATGATCGTTAAATCATTCGATACATCCCGCTGCGATCGGTGCCTTCGACGTATCAGGACTGAAAATTACGCTCTTCGTTAAATAGACACACATGTGTTTGGTGGATTCATCGATGATGCGAGCGTCGAAGAATCGCATCCGCGTAGGAGAGGCGCCGCCAAGCATCAGCCCATTCTCGTGACAGTAAGTGACGACAGCTTCGCTTCAAAGTTTCCTCATTAAGGTTCGAGAGGCGACACAAGTTTTCAGCGAAGAACGAGAGGACCGGAGGGCAATCTGGATTGCCGTGCCAAATGACGATGGCCGAGGCAAATTTTTATTTCACGCGTTCGCCGACACGCTCGTCGAGAAACACCACGAGTCACCGTGAAAGCTGAGCGCTCGGGGCATTAACGCGTGATTTGATAAATAAATCGTCGCGTAATTTCGAGAGACGAGCCTCGCGACATGGAAATCCTTGAATGGGCATCCCAAACTCCCTGCGCGACAATCCCGGCGAATAAGGAGATCTACTCATTTCGGCTCCGAAATTATCGGCTAAGGCTGCCGCGAATTTTCCTGCGCGCGAAAATTTTCCTGCGCCGTGGAAAATTGTTCGCTGCGTCCCGGGAAATTCGGAGAACGATTCTTTGTAGCACACGAGGCTGCGCGTTAATACCTGGCGTGCCTGCGACACTGAAAATCCATTATCACTTCCACGGCCCGCGGAAGCGATAATATTTAATACAGGACGGAAATGGGGCCTTTGCCCCACACACGAGGAGGAAAGGCTCGAACGTGCTCGAGAACCCGTCATCGAGGTCGCTTCAAGTCACGTTACGCGCGCAGCAACGACTCGACGTGCTCCTGAAGGTTACGTTCCGAGAGGATTCTTTGATGGTCACGGCGCAAGCCGCTCGCGATTAATTCCGACTCGCGAGGCCACTGTTTGCTCGCGACCACACGAATGCACCGGCGGGCATACAAGAATTGCATAATAGTTCTCTCTCTCTCTCTCTTTCTCCCTCTTTCTTTCTCTTTGGCGAAGATTGTTCCCAGTTCCCAGTCAAGAGTTGTTTGATACTAATTCTCCCTCTTTTCGCGAGCACCGTTTGAAACAGCGCCGTGCCCGGATGTGCGTACTGAGGAAACGCGTCGCGGATGTGCGTACTCGGGATTAGCTACCATGCGAATTAATTAATAATGCGCGAGAGAAATCCTCTCAACGCGCAGGCGCAGGGGGATAACTGTAAACTGCAAATCGGCGGAGCGAAATTATAAAAATCGCTCCAATTCATCGCGGATGCTGAAAGTTACAACGAGTTACGAGAGAGTTAAGAGATCTCACCGGGGGTAGGAGGAGGGGAGGGGAGGGGGGCGTGAGGGGGGGGGCTCGAGGAGCACGAGCAGTTAATCTTTTAGCCGCGCAATTTGCTCCGCGCACCTTCCTGAAGCAAATTGGCTTTTCTATTAGCTGCTAAAAATTGGATACCGCGCAGCTCGGAGCAACCGTCATTTTTTCCAGCCTTAATCCCCGCTATCCATTATCCACGAGGACCTCCCGGTGTTCCGGCGGGACAGACCCCTGCGTAAAATGACAATTCGGATGGTCTTCCGCGCGTAGATTATCGTAGAGAGGAGCGACACATCGTGTCGCTGCAGCTGCGCGCCTCTCTCCTTAACACGCAGGGGGGGGGGGGACAAATGACGAACAATTTCATGTTTCACCCCTTCGCGTAACAGGATCTATTTCTGTTATCTGCGCGTGCGATACAAGCGTACGGATGGGAGAGGGAGGGATGCGAGGGTTAGGGGAGGACCGGTGTCCTGCGCGATACCGTGCTGGATGAGCCTAAAAATACACTCGCCAGAAGCGCCGTAATATAATTATCTCCATGACGTATGGAGCCGCCCATTCTTTATGGCCAACGTTCGTCATCCGACGATGACGATGATGATGCGACTTCGATCGGCCCGCCCGCCCTCGTTTCGTCTCGATGGAAACGTTGGTTTCCATCACCAAATGATCCGTAATCTTTTACTTCTCCCCCCTCCCGAATCGGTGCTGTCAAATCCGACTCTCCTCTACGTTCCCCTACGTTTACATTTTCATCGTCATTTTTACGGCGCTTTCTTCCACTCGACGTGACAAGCTGCCCGACAAGTTCTCGCATTCTCGAGACGTGAGAACCGGCGCGAAAGCAAAAGCGAAAACACCGGATCGCTTCTCGACGCGAAGCGATCAATCGATAATTTTTCGCATAATGGCGCCCAAATTAGTTTATCGAAAATGCGCATCGGACAGCGCGTTCCATCGGGATTTTCCGGAAAAAAACAAACTTCGTTATCCACGAGGGTCGGCGCGGTGATAGCGCCGTTTATTTGATTCCCTGTCCACCAGGGCGAACGTGAAAAAATCTACATCAATACCGACATCGATCGGCAAGCGGCGCGGCGCGACGCGGCGCGATGCAACGATATACCGATACTCGATTAATCATTTCGGTTCATACCTCGGGGTTTTAGCCCGCGACAAAAGCTTGAATGGCCGGATTCCGGCGGAGCGTGACGGAACGAAACAGACAATACGTATGAAATATAACGGCGCCGATGAAAATTTCTCGGGACAAAAGCGGGCCGCGCGCGCTTTTCCACGACGTCGCCGGCGTCGAATTCGCGAATTAGCAAGTCAAAAGCGACAAGCGAGGATCACAGTTCGATTAATTATATCGTTTCCCATTCCCTCCCACGTTTCCCCCCGTGCTCCCCGGTGCTCCGCAGCTCTGAAATCCCAGATTTATGCTCGGTGTCAGGAATAAAGAACGGGACGTCGTTGCGCCGCAGCTTCTCCCGGGAGAATAAAATCACGCCCGCGGAAGAAGCGGATGCGATCTTCAAAGCTAAGAAGCAGATTAATAAACGTCGCGCCGCTCCGTCCATCTAGCCGCACTGAAAATAGCCGGGGAGCGTGCGACGCGATTTTAACATCTTTGCGATCCGAATCTCCTCCTCTCGAATCGACAATTTTCTCGCTAGAGTCGCAAGAGGATCAAACTTTTTCGCAGCCGCGAATGAATAAAGAGTAGATCATTCAAGATCATCTTTCCTTAATTATCTTTCCTTTGATTCTCTCTTGACTCTTTCTCTTGATTCTCTAAGAATTTCAAAGTAGATGTCGATTCTGGAAGATATCGATATCGAAAAGTTAAATATTTCATCACGTTTCATCGCGTGTTTCCGTTTCTCTTCATCGACTATCGAGTTCATCGTCGAGTATCGAGTATGTGCTTGCTGCGCAGCTGCGCGCGTGTACACCTGTTCCTCCAAACATGACACACATTTCTCCATCTCCGTTTCAAAGTCGTGAAAATCAAGCGCAGCGCAAAAGATCAAAAGGCGAATCATTCTGCTCGCGGGCAGTCGGGAATTAGCAAATCAAAGGAAACCGCTAATACACTTTCCCTGTGGGGAAATGACGACTCCTGCTTTAGCGGAAACGTCGAAAGGCCAGACAGCGATATCGATCGCGCTGTCCGTTCGACAAAGGACTACGTGATTTATAATTGAAGCGAGGATTATGCCCGACGTCGATCAATGAGATCAATCTTCCGGCGAAGGGACACAGAAACACTTTCAGCGAGAAAGGAAGGACGAGGTCTTCAGTTCATCTTCAGCCTGAAGATTGCTCGCCCGATACTCGATACTCGCGGAACATGCATAAACATGCATTCGAATTAAATAAATTCAGACGTGCAATTTTCATTCCAGTTACAGCTTAAAGAATTTCTGCCTCTCCCAGCTCTGGCTTCGCCGTGCGTTCGATGACGTGTCATTAAACTCGCCGGCTAATTCGACGTTCGAAAATCGAGATGGAGCGATCTCTCGACGACAGTCGCGATGAATCGCGATACCGACACGAAAAAGCCCCGTAATAATCGCGCGGGATGGCTTGCGCGAAGCTGCCGAGATCGGGCTAATTCGCCATTAGCAAGTCAAAGCGCGATTGTGTCCGCTTGTCGTCGCCATGGCGTTCCACCGCTGCGGGATAATGCGCACCTCTGTCGCGACGAAATGATGGTTTTCGAAGGAGCCGCTTAATCCCGCCGCCCTTCCCAAATTACCGGCTCGCCCCGGAGCGCGCGGTCGCGCGCTCCGTAATTTCCAAGTGCGCCTCGGCCTCGGTGTCATCCTGGCCTTCGGCCAGCCATTTTATATCTCGCTTATGTTTTCCACGACGAAATTGCAGATCGACGAAACGCCAGGGCGGCTATGTTGGCTATGTTCCCTCGCGGCTATCATTATCCCCGGCGAGCATTCTGGATTGGGTGTCTGATTGGGCGATTAATTCCTCGATGACAGGACGTGGGCGAGCCGCGAACGTGAATCGCTCGATTACGACCGAGGATCACCGACATCGGGGGATCGGCTACCGGAAACGTAATGAAATATCGCCGTCATCGGCCAAGTGTCGTAAATCTGTTCGCGTTTCGGGACGAAGACGAGACCGAGCAAAGCGATCGGACAATGTGGAGGGGCGCAGGCGCGCGGGTTATATCCGGTAGGATAAAGTCTGGAATTCCAGATGACGACGTGACTCTCTGCAATGCTGCGTGATATAAATCTGCAAGATTACCGCAATAATACAAAATCTGCAATAATACTGTGCTCTCCTTGTGTAATCACGCGCGTGTGAATGAATCGTGCGAATCGCGAACAGCGGGGATCCCCATTTCGCTGGAAATAATCCGAGATTTCGGCGTTGCTTTGTTCAAAGTTCAAAGATGGATTCGCTAATTAGACGCATTCCCGGAAGTGGCTACGTCGCAAATGCGACGGATAAGCAACTTTGACAAATCGGATTACCGACAATTCGATCGGAATTCGCGAAACTCGCTATGTTCGAGGCAGTGGCGAAGCCACGAAGCTACAGGGGAATGGAATTGTTGCATTATCGAATAAGAGTCCGCGCTGGATCGCGCGGATAGGGATGAGAAAATGTGTCCATGTTGCAAGCATCGTCTTCAAAGTCCACGCGATGCTATCGCAAGGAATGAATTCGTTCGGCCCCGCTTTGACGTTGTTAAATATTATCGCCACTGTGAGATCTCGACAGAAAGAGAGAGAGAGAGAGAGAGAGAGAGAGAGAGAGAGAGAGAGAACAGGAGAGAGGGAGAGATAGTACCGTGCGATATGGGAAAAGGTAGTAATTAATTTCCAGGCGTAAATCACCCCCCTCCCCACCCCTCCCCGTTAAGATGCGGCATGATATCCCCCCGTCGGCCCTCGTCGCACCCGCGATTAATCTGACATCTCGTCAGAGGACGAAGGTCGCGAACGCATGCGTCGCGGCGAACAATCTCGTTCTCCACGGCGTGCCATTCGCCGCGCTTTGATCAACGTCGGATTTATCCCGCGCCATAATTATTACGCCGTGCCGGCGACGCCGACAGATAATTTAAATAAAGAGTCGCGCGCGTGGAATTAACGAGGGCCGCTACAGTAATGCCGGAATGACGATCGTTAATTGTTACAGCGCGAACGAGTGTTTGGCAGCGCTGTGCCCAGCGCGTAGTTGTTCATTCCGGATTAGGATAATTGGGCTTGCAGAGGGTGTCAAACAGCGGGGGGGCGCCGCGCTGGCCCGGCTTTCGCTAATTGGTATTATCAAGCTTTGGCGACTAATGATATTAATTGACGCTCGCATCGCGCGGCCATCGCATCGCGCGGCTCAATCCTCCCCGAGCTTCCGCTCGCTAAGAAAAACCGCGGCTCCTCGCGGCTCCTTGCTCTTCGAATCCTTCTTCTCCCGTGTCGTTTTTTTCATTCGTCCTTCCATTCCCGTGATCGATTCACGCGGGCAACATCGATCCTATTTCACCTTCTCGTGAAAGTCTTCGACCGCGATCGTGCGGAGGTCTTTTGTCTCGTACAACGCTCTGCGAATCAATCGCCGTTGCGGCCAAGCTTCCGGAGCTTGGTGTTACGGTTTCGCGAGAGAATCGTATTTTTCGCCGGAGAGCGTGTACCACGCTCAGCCAAGATCAGATCAACCCGGGAAACAATGCACGTGACGATCTCTCGCGTTCTCAGACCGTGACGCTTGGCAGGCGTTGCATAAGGTGACAGGATGCGAGGAAAAACTCGATGCATGCATGCGCGCGCGCGGGCGGAAATACGTGACAAATGCGTGATTTGCCTGGGAAGTGAAAGGGTGTCAGGGGCTCACGTGAATGAGGAGCGGGTCGGGACGGAATAAACGTGCGAGCCGTTCATTTTGAGAGGGACGTATGTAACCCGGATAATGCAAAACGTCGGCTTGATGGAACAAGCCTGTTTTAAAACTGCGGATGCGAGGATAAATTTTCCCTTCCGCGTGGCACGGCGCGCCACGGAGAGACGGAGGCGGAGGGGGGAGGGAATAAAAAATTGGATTGCACCCAGTGCCACCAGGAAACGCTGCCGCGAGTAACCGATATTGGAAAAGTCTTGAATTCGAAATTAGATCCGGATCCGCTCGCGGATTTAGGGACCACCGATTCGCTTCGCCGACTACACGTGCGCGCTCTTTGACGAAGCTCTCGCGAAACGGACGGGACGCCGCAAGACCCGTTCCCCGTTTCTGGAAACAGCGCGAGTAGGACAATGCGAGAAGTCTGCGTCCTCGCCGCCATTTCTCGCGTCGTATCGCTGCGTTAACGCCGCTAAATTTATAGAGGCATAAAACAGGCCCGGGGATCGATACAGGCGCGCGAAATCCACGCTTGGAACGCGTACGAGCCTACGAGTAGGCTTACGGAAGAGAGAGAGAGAGAGAGAGAGAGAGAGAGAGAGAGAGAGAGAGGGAGGGAGGGAGGGAGGGAGGGAGAGTGATTCTATCGCGGCTTGCGAAAGGTGAAGTTGCGTGAGCGAGTCCGTTCGCTTGTCCGCCAGTCGACTTCTCGTACCATCTGAAATGCCGATCTTCACAGTCGCCCCTTATCTGTCGGGCTATTTAAGACGTTACCCACCCTCCCCCAGCCCTTACCGGTCAAGAGATACGGGGGATGGAAAAGCGACAGGGATATATCCGCGGAATCGCGCACGGATTAACGGATAAGCGGCCGGCCATAAATTCAGGCGGACGGAAGCGGCGGATTCGATGGCGCTCATTGATTCGCTCGCGGGGATTAGATAAACGCGACAAATGATGCATACTAAGGAACCTGCCGTCCGTCTTATCGATCGCGCCGTAATCGCGCGCTCGAGAGAGAAAGACGATCCAGCCGGGCGGTTTACGACGGCGAGCTCGCCGAATGCGCGAATTCGGGAACTATTCGGGAATCGGTTGCAAAGTAGGTAATTATTATCGCCAACGGTGCGAGGTAAAGCTTAGTCGATGAATTGAAAATAATATCCCGGCCCGTACTAAACGCGTAACTAGACCGCGATCGATGAGACACTCTCGAAATAGACTTTGTAGCAGAAGCATTCCTGCAAATTCATGCAAATATCCAACGTTCGTGGGAGATCTCGCATCTCGCAGGTAGCAGTGGT
The DNA here is from genome assembly GCA_020341155.1 of Eciton burchellii. Classification (NCBI taxonomy): domain Eukaryota; kingdom Metazoa; phylum Arthropoda; class Insecta; order Hymenoptera; family Formicidae; genus Eciton; species Eciton burchellii. The sequence continues at coordinate 641,595 of JAHMML010000011.1, forward strand.
AGATGGTTATTAAATTCATTTAATAAAACATTCGGCACGCCAAACAAAGGTCCTTCCTGCCGGTGTACCTTTTTATAGTAACATGAGGTAATATGAAATCGCAATATGAATCGGGCGTTAATCATTGGCGAGAGATCCGGCGATTGCAGGAATGCTATTTTTAACGACGAGACCTTAGTTACATGTGCAGACCGTTTCCTGGGCGCTAGTATTCTTGTACGAGATGAATGTTGCACGTTACTCACCGATATCTTTTACAATTCCAATGCAAATTGCCGCACAACGGCCTGCGTGACTAATTTAATATGCCACGCTACCTTATTATCGCACGTAACGGCGAAAAGGGCTGCGGGAGAGGTTTCGTATTACGAACGCCGCGTTCGTCGCGAAATGTCAAACAAACGATCGATACCGTAATGCGCTATGATTTTTTAAAATAACGGCCCTACTTATCGCTCTAAGTGCATCGATGCTCAAGTTACATCGACCTTTCATGACATTCCGTCGTGCTGGACATTTCTTTCTCTTGTTTCTTTTTTAAACGACAAAGCGCCAGACGCGATATCGTCTACTCGATACTCGACATATCGACGACATACGTACGTAACGTAACGTAACGTACATATCGTCGTAAAAAGTTCCGAAAGAGGGAGAATCTTGCAAGAGCGCGAACCGCGATGCCTATCAACGTGCAAGTTAACAATCAGGATTGATCGGGCAACGTGAAATTCGTGAGCGATAAACGAGTAACGCTCACAGGCGAATTAACGAGCATCGATATATGTGGATATCGATATCGCTGATCCCCCATGAAGGTGGAAAAGGCAGTAGGATTCGACGAAAAGGCGCTTTACCGGGGATCCGTTAACAGATTGCTTTTTCCGGCCGATGGACGCAGAGAGCGGAACGCGGGTAAGTAATTTTCATACGACGGGGGAAACGAGAGACGAGAGAGGGGAAGGAAGCGCGGGAGGCGCGAGCGACCGCCCGAGAATCTCCTCCCCTCCTCGCGGAGGGGCGGAGGTTAAAGGAGATAGCACGTGGCTGAAGATTCCAGGACATGAAGCATGGTCCGATATCCAGCATCTCTCTCTCTCTCTCTCTCTCGCCTCTCTCGCGCGGGCCCATATCTCAAGCTATGGAAATGCGAGCGCGATTCGCCGCGATATCGCCGCGATGTATTGCGTCGATTGTCCCTCACGCAGGAACGATTCAATCGAGTCCATCTTTCTCGCTCGCATCTGTCGGCCATGTGGATCATCCATTTGGACAAAACCGAATGCGCCGTGTACTTTGTTCCGCAGTGTCGGCCATCGGCATCTTCTGCTTCGATTACGAGCCGTTACGAGAACACGTGAGCGATCATCTCGAAAGGACGAGGCCTTGGAAAATATTGACAAAGACAGGAAACGGAGTTTGGTCAGTGTCAGTGGTGCTTGAGAGGAACGTTGTTTGGCTTCAGCTTCGTAAAGCATGTTTGACAGCATTAATCCGTCACGTTTGTATGAATTGTCATAGGAAACAAGTTAACTTCTAAATCAATGCGCAGCCGAGTGTACAGGCAATGTACAATGTTTTAATTGGGAATCAGTGATGATTCCCAATAAAATTCATTTCTCTATCTGCCTCGAACGAAAGAAACTGGATGATTTACGCGAATTATCATTGCTTTCACCTTGTCACCGATTCGGAATGTCATTCCCAAACAAAGAGGACCGTCCGAACTGCCAAAGTCGCAGGGACCGGCGATGTCTGGATGAAGGCAAATCTAGTATAGAATTCAGGGAACAATATGAGAAATGTTGAGCAGTTTGCTAATCTCGACTCGAAGATGGAAATCGTTATTCGAACGAAATCGTGAGATTTAGAAATATATATCGAGGAGAGTCTAAAAATCAGTCACGTATCCTACTTTCCTGCGTCCTAGTTCCGAATGTCTTTGCGGATGAGAAGAGACGAGTGTTTCGGCGAGAAAGTTCCCTTTGCGAGAGAAAGAAAGGGAGAATCATATATCACGCAGCACGAGGATTACGATATAATGATTCAGCGCGGGCCGTTTGTCATTCCTCGCCACTTTTACATATCTTAACGCGCGCCGCATTCACAAAGTCACAAAGTGACGTAACGCATTTACAAGCCGGTAAAATCCACGCTCGCGCGATCCACACTGGCCGGTACTAAAGCACGTTATTAAGCACGCAACAGTTTGGAGAACCGCCGAGTCTGTTTACAGCTTAGAAAATGTCCCGTGAACCCGGCTTAACCCTTTCAAGACTCTCGGGATAATCGTCCAACCTCCTAATGATCGTCTCGAGGAGAATGCTCGAGATTCGGCCGAGATTATCCCTTACGAATACAATGTTTTCTGATTTCACAGCTCGCGGACACAATACGCACGACCGACACATCGCAGAAATCTAGAACGCGGAAAACTCGAGATGTTCGACTCGAAGATCGAACATCATCGATCAGACAGCGTTCGCTTGCCCGTGCGATCTCGTTAATAACGGCAGGCATTTGCATGAGAATCATACGGGAGAAGGAGCGAGAGGGACACTTTCCATAAATCTCAAGCGGCAATGCTCGAGAACAATGCTGCCTCCGATGAATTAAGATCTACGCTCGCTCGCTCGCGCGTGCGCACGCGAGAAAGAGAGAAAGAGAGAGAGAGAGAGAGAGCTCTTAAGAAAGAAAAATTCCTTGCGATGGGCCACGGGCGCGGAAGGTTTCGTTCCAGCTTCTCTTATTTTCGACTTGGCCGCGCGACACGACAATGCTCTTAAATTTAGCTCTTAAATTGCACTCGGCGAGCTCGGTTTCAGGGGGAAAGACCGCGAACGCTGCGTGCCCAGAAATCGGGCCGATCATTGAGCTTAGATTCGCGAATTCGCTCGCCGGCCGGAGATTCGCAGCTTCATCGACTGTCATCGACTGTCATCGACTGCGAGAGAAGAAGACTCGATCGCCGGCGATCCGAGTGGCACGGAAGAATTTCAAGGGAACCGCCATGTCGCTTTGATCCCAGATCCCATCTGCCTGAACCGCCCCGAACGATTTATGAGGGCGTCGTTCGAGGACAATTGATTAAATGAAATCGAGTAACCGGGCAGCGGCTTCGCGCCGCTCACTTGCAGCGCCGAGGCTTAACTCGGCGAAGCGGAACTCCAATAATCGAGTTATCGCGGTCTCTGATCTAGATATTAACAATATATCAATCGTTGACGGGAAAGTGCAGATCCGTGCAGAGAACATATCACGGGACAAGTAACGCCCGCTCGCTGATGGCTCGAAACTCCGAGCTTGATTCCGCCCTTTTGCCGACACGTGCGTGCGTGCGTTTTATGATCGCGTTCACGTCTTATTGTTCCTCGCGCGGAATCACCTTCGCTTAGCGCGCTTAGCGTTAGCTGCGCGTGACAGTTTATACGCTTGGCATAAATATCCATTAGCGCATTGCACTGCCGCGAAATGACCGGCAATTCTGATCCTCGCAGAAGCAGAAACGCCGCCGATCGAGTCGCTGACTTTCGCCGTCTACTCACCGTCCATTGCGGCGATCAAGGGCGATCAAACGGAAAGGCCAGGTGTTTTTCTTGCTCGGCCTGCGCTTTTCGCGATCCAACGACCGCTAGAGACGCGCTCTCCACGTGGCACGATGCGACACGAGTCTCCCGGCAAGCAGACAGTGTTTCGCTTATCGGTCACGGAATATTGATAACGCGCGAGGGGTAACTCGGCATCACGTGAGAGCGCAATCAAACGGTAGCGTCATCAATCTCTCGGATAAAAGCGCCGTTTTCATATCCGGAAAGATAATCCCTCGGATTCGCTCTCTGCTTGACGGAGCACAGAGAACAAAGCGGAAAGAAGGGAAAAAAGGAAGGAGAGTATTTTCTACATAATCGTATCGCAGTTTCCTCGCCGGGAGACGGTCTCTCGGGTGCCGCGGTGTAAAACTTCCGAATCCTTCGAGCAACTTTTAATAATGCGCGCTGTTTAGCCCGAAGGCGGGACAGGACGTGGACAAGAATTCTCAAGTATGCCGAGTTAAGGCACTGCTAAGCTCTTTTCCAGGACATCGTGCATTTCTGCCGAGTCACCGCGACGACCTCGATAGACGCTGCGCGACCCTGCACGACCTGCACCGGAATGTTCCGGTCCACGGAAGACCGGACGCGCGGAGCTTCGCGGATTGGCAGCGAGACAAACATGTCGAGGGATGATCGCGATCTTCGAACTCGGTTCCGAGAAATCAACCATCGTCGCGATCAGCGACAGTAAACAAGTCCGCTCTGGAGAAAGGCCGTTTTCGCTGTCGGCTGTTCGCGAAAGCGTCGAGCGAGTTCCGAAGATTCCCGCGAAACGGAAAGTAATGTTTTTCCGAGATCGTCTCAGATCTAAGGTCATGAGGGACAGATGATGATTCATCGCCGCGTTATTACGCGTCTCGGAAAGTTTGTACGTCGTGGAAACGTTTGTACGTTGGCGGAAGACTGTCTAATCTGAACATTGCCGAGATTGCCGCGTTTCTAGGACACCTAGAGCGCCGGTTAGGATCCTACAGGATCCTCCGCGATTCGCGAGGGTGTGCGAGGGCAGAGGTCACAGAAACGGAAAACTCACCACTCGGAAAGGCCGATGGCGAGGCGTGTCGGAGGATCCGCGGCGTCGTCGACGGGAGCACAATCCTCGCGGAAGCGGCGCTATCCTCCCTCTCTGCGCACACCACGTTGTCGGGAACTCTCCCCTCTATCCCGCTGGCCGGCCTGGCGCACGCCTGGCGATCACACACTTCCGCCACTGTCACTCACTCACTTTTCGAGCGCGCGATCACGGGCCCCTCTCGCCAAGCGGAGGGCCGATAACTCTCGGCAACGAGTTGATGGACGACGGACAGCCACTTCGCGCGCGTTCCCTCTCCCACCCCGTCCCTCCCACCCTCCCTCCCACCCTCGATCTGTTTATTCGCCCGTCACTCCCGCCCGGGCTCCGCTGTTGGACGTACGTCGGCGGCGATGCTCCGCGCACCGATTCGTTCCAATTCGCTTCCGGCCGACGTCGCGTCACCATCCACCGGTCGCGATCGACAGGTCTCGTCGAATTTTTCCAACTCGCGGAAAAGCACAAATCCCTGTGTCCCCTTCCCTCCGTTTTCACCCTCTATCTTTCTCTAGCGAATTGCGGGCGAGAGCGCCGCGGAGAGAGGATCGGATCGGAGTTGTCCTCGACGACGGATGCGATCACTATCTCCGGATCTTACGATTATCCGAATTCCTGGGAACCGTTGTCACTGACGTCGTCCTCGCTTCTCGTACTCTGTCACGTTGGATTACTCCAAGCCGCCTTTCTCTCCCTTTCTCTCTCTCTCTCTCTTTCTCTGACCCGGCAAACGAGACAAACACTACCGTTACAAACGCGACGGCCAACCGCACGCCACGGCACCAGCCTGCGAACTGAAGCGCCGCCACGACCTGAAGCCGGGACACGACTGGTTTCTCCGGCCTAGGGAATCCCCCACCGTTTCCTCTCTCCCTCCCCATGCCCTCTATGCACCCGTACTCGCTGTCGCGCGTCCGACCCTACGCGCGCACCATCCCCCGGTCCAACGGAGATCCCTTCTCCGCTTTCACCCTCTCGTTCTTGCCCTTACTCTTTCGATCGTCTTCCTATCTCTCTCTCTCTCTCTCTCTCTCTCTCTCTCTCTCTCTCTCTCTCTCTCTCTCTCTCTCTCTCTCTCTCCCCCTCTCTGTTTCTCTTCGGTCCATTCGGCGTCCTTGTTCCGCTCGCATTCTAGTGGCGGTCGCTCCTTCACCCTTCGAATCCCTTATGAGGCCTGTCCTTCCCGCGCGCGTTGTGCCCTGTTCCGACTGCCTAACACCGACCCTTCGCGTACGAGCGAACCTTTCGTTCTCTCTCTCTCTCTTTTTCTCTTTTTTCTCTTCCCGTCACGAGGCAACGCAAACGACACGATCGAGCTCCTCCATCTTTCTCCACCGTCCATCTCGCGAACGCGCGCCAAAGCTGCGCCCTTTGCCGGGAACCTTCCGGATCGCCGCCACGTCCTTCGTCGTTCACTCCCTCTCTCTCTCTCTCTCTCTCTCTCTCTCTCTCTCTCTCTTTCTCCGTTAGTCCTCTCATTCCAACTCCAATCACCTCACCCCCCATTCGCGTCCTGACCAGCCGTTCCTTTGAGAAATATTTCGACATCCGCGCGCATGTACATCCCCCTCGCACCTGACTCCGCGGGTCCCGGCCCAGCCAAGGAGAACGCGCCGGCCAATCCCGAGCACATGTTCAACACTTCCACTCGTGCCATTCTTCTCGGATCGGCACGGAATACCGGGTTCGGGAGGAGGAAGAAGAAGGAGCGGAAATCTCTTTATCATACTGGCGCGCACACGGATGTTCCTCGAGAAGAAGCCTGTTAGTCCCGCTTCCCTTTGACCGTCGAATCCCGACGATTGGGCGGCCAATAGAAGCGACGAGGAAATCTCCACTGTACGAAGCAGAGCGCAGTCATTTTCACGGTTCATCGCCGCATCTCGCTCGCTCCGTGCGGCCGAGCGAGCAAAGCTATCGCATCCCGAAAAAGGTTTCGCTCAGTAGTCGTTGCTTGCTTGTGAAGCGACGTGACGAGGAATTGTAGCGCGATTGGGATTATTCGGAATGACGAATCGCCGAGTCGCGGAAAGACACGCGTGCTTTCTGGCAGATTGCGGAAATACGCAAAGCAAGCCGCCAACGCGAGATCCGGATACGCGCGGGAGAACTGCATTGGCGATGCAAATTTGCTTGAGCCGTCGATACATCGTAATTCCAATGCAACCGGATTAACTCGCGGACCTTATAGACCCCTTCTGCGCGCGCATGCGCGCGCAAAGCAGCACCGTCCGCGGGGATTATTGCATATTTGCGGCGCGAGTTTCGGTACGAGCCGCGTAATTACATCGCCGCTATTTGCAAGACGCTTTCCGCGACCCTCGCAATCGTCGATGCGAGTGACGTTTCCATTTCCACTGCGGGCAACGCGCATAAATTCGAGACGCGCAACGAGTGCGCGGGGACTTCGCGGGATTGCGCTCATTTTCATCGGCCGCATCGCAGCGTCCACGATTAACCGGCGATTAATTGAATATGTAGATCCCGTAGCTTCAAGGCACCGCCACACGTAAGAGCGTCACACGAACGGAAGTATCGCCAAGTAGGTCATGCAGACATCATTACTCATAGTCATTGACAATGCTATCTCACGCTTTGATATACGTTCGCGGCATCTATATTTTCTACACGATTGTATCGGCGGTGACACCAGCGGGACTGAAACACCTCGCGTTATGCGCTCTTTCCACGTGAATGAATCACGCTCGGTATCCAGCTGTTCTCTGCTAAAACAACGTTTTACAAGCTTGGAGTTCAAGAGGAAAGCTTTCTTTTGTCTTCTCTTCTTATTTAAGATACGAGCGGCGATACAAGTCGGCGATAACGTTAGGAGCTGCTTATTCCTAGAACAGCGTTTTTTTTAAAAGAAACCTTCAGTTTCCTATTCGTCCTGTTTTTAGCGGATGCTCTCGTCTGTCATTCTGCACAGATAGATGAAATATTTTTAATAATTCCTAGAGTTATCGATGCAGCATGCAAGGCTGTTCTATTTTAGGGGGAATAGTGTACTCAACGAGGACTGACATAATTGAACGCCTTCAATCAACAACCGGTTCCTCTCCTTATACATCTTCCTGCTTCAATATCGGTCTCCTTACGCACTCTAAACGACTATCCAGGTGTATTGGGTCTCCTTCCGAGGCCATCAAATTTCGCGTTGCCGCAAGCAAAAGAAGAAGCACGCAGAATTTAATTCTTGCCCCTTGACTTGAGCGCAGTCGCTCTTGAAAATTGGATTTTTTTAATGAAACCTCATTCGCCTGGAAGCAGCAGCAGTAGCAGCAGCAGCAGCAGCAGTAGCAGCAGCAGCTGAAGATTAAGTTTCTCGGTAGACAATATGGGTACTTGACTTTAACGACACTCGCAAACGTATTGCGCAATAAGGCTCGATGCATGCAGGAATATACATCCTCATTACTCCGACAGTCGTGAATACGGAAGGTAAGATCAAAGGTGACGTGGTGTCGCTCGCGAGACTCCAACAGCGCAATGATTCCAATTTGCATTCATCGATCATCGCGGATGCGCAATCCGAGTCACAGAGTCTACTGCAACGAACTATTTGCAACTACTGGAAGCTCATTCTGCATTGTTCGTTCGCTCCATCATTTATTCAAAATTGGCAGAGTGTCCACTCGCGTGGCATGGACATCTTTTCTGATGGCAGAAATTTTCAGGCGCCCCAGATTCTGCAGAGCACAACAACGGAACGGCGGGACCACACGGTCACAAATATGTCGATAACTTTTGACGTATCTCGCTGGGACCATTGTACGATGTTTGAGACAACGAGACGCTTTAAACGCGCAGAGATCTAAGCCGGAAGCGCAGTGGATTCCAACCGGATGCGCAAAACGATAACCATCGAGATTTCAGTAGCGGAGAACGTTTGAAAATATTATACGTGGGTCCTGGTCCTCGCTATCGTTCGGCGCAGACGATTTTACCGTAACAACGGTACAAGCACGATAATTTATAACGGGCTCCAGTCTAGATCCTTCGAAAAACTAGCGCTCCAATTCTAAACGGTTCTTATTCCCGTAACTAGAGCGATCGTGACCGCCATAAATTTTTGCCCGCAGTTTTGTTCCTGTTCGCGCTGTGACACGCTCACCGGGCTTGTCTCGTCGCTGACAAAAGCTCCGGCTTTCTTCTCCGCATGGGAGAAAGGTGCTGTCACAAATAAAGATCGTTTAACATTATCTTTGTCTAGGGCAGCCGTGGACAATGGACCACCGTGTCGCGAATAAATACCACCGGACGTCCTCGGCGTTGCTCCTGAAGCGCTGCTCGATCCTGTTTTGCGCGATTTCAAGCCGCCGCTCCGATCGGTCGACCGTAAAACTTCCGCTTATTGCAATTCCCCACTTTCGCTTTTACGGTGCGACAGCGCCGGATTACCGTGGCGCACTGGCATGCAGTAAAACCGGTAATAATCGTAATTTACATCCGTTCCATAACTCGTGATTTATGAGACTTGAAATTTTCATAAGCCACAAATAAGTATCGGCGCGGAGGCCCGACTCGCACGCGCTCTAAACACGCCGATGCAAAAAGAAGATGCGTCCAGCGGGATCCTGAAAACCTGATCTCCTCCGCACGAGCCGTGATTGTGTTGCTCGTAAAAATAGCAATTTATTGGTATTTTGTATCATGTTCCGTATTGTGGAATCTCACCGTTCTGAATCCAATCGCTCGGCGCCTGACTATTATGTTTGAAAAAATTATGTTTGATATTATAACTCACCGTGTAACGCGCTTCACTCAAAGCTGCTGGAGACGAGAGGCTTGCGCTGTTCGTAAAACCGCGCATAAAGCTTGCTCGGCAGCAAGTACGTAGACCGGTGCTTTCTCGATTTATCGCTGGACCAGAAAGATAATCCGTCGATATCTTCGATGGAGGGATAAATCTCACTTCTGGCATCTGATAGCTTGACGACGCATCGTCAAGAATGATAAAACCAGCGGCTCGTTCGTCAAAATATATCTGTCCTTTTATTTCTCGCTTCGGAGCATTTAATTTACAAATATTTCGCAGTCTGCACAGACACGCATCGTCGCGAGCACTCTATCAATTTATTACGCTACATCTCGCAACAAACGAATTTCGCGAGTCCCGTGAGAGCTGTCACGCTGCCATCGATCATATTTGCCCACCGCAACCAGCTAGCTTCGCTTTCGGCCTCGGATAAAAAGCCAGGAAACGTCAACGGCTTGCGCACTGATTATAGAGCTGTAACCGTTCGCATTTAGCGTTCGAATTCCGCGGATGTGTTGACGGTTGCGCAGTTGAAAGAACTGCTCTTCGTCGCATCCATTCCATTCGTTCCCGCTCGACCTTGCAACCGAGCAGTTCTTCAGAGACTTTTTCCTGCCATGATGACACAAGATCAACCATGTTAGACACGGGTTGCTCGGCAGGTAGATGCGAGGACTTTGGGCTCCGAAAGTTCGAGGGATCCATTTACGCCTAGTTACGTCACGCATCTTAAACGGCCTCTTAGACCTCCGACGAAAGGTCAGCGTGTTTCTCATCCGTATTAGCGAAGGAGGTCCAATGGGATGATCGTTATACGGCCCGGAACGAAAACTTGCTTTTCACCGAACACAATAATTCCTCGATGTGACGCAACGCGACGAAGATTCGACGGAATGTTTCGCGACGTTGTTCCTTGACGCAACTTATCCCTCTGACGATTCTCCTCAACTCAATTTTAAGCTCGTTAGAACCAAATCTAACGAGCTTAAAGTAATCGAGAATTAGAATTAGAACGTGTGATTTGGGGGCTATATTCGCTATATTAGAAAGTAACGATCGAATTAGTACCTATTTACATAATTTTTATACGAGAATAGCAATCTGAGAGAACGTAATCTCAAATAATCAAACGTCTCTTGTGTTCGTTATTATGTTCGTTATTAAATGATATAGTAATCGCATAGTGGACTATTGGTGATCATTCAAATGAGAATTATTGCAGTAGCTCGCGACATTATCCCTAAATGTAATCTGCTAAGTCGTTAATTACGACCAACAAAGAGAGAGAGAGAGAGAGAGAGAGAGAGAGAGAGATGAAGTGGACTGAGGCTTCAATTCGATTCGATTCATTCGAATATACCGCAAGTGCAACGCTTACTGTGGTTACGCTGAGTTTGAGGTTGGAGAACATTATCCAATCTAGTTTCAAGAGCAATATATATATATATGCGCATATATGCGCATACACGTACATATACGTAACTCTACTTTTTGCAAGTTCTATATATGGCTCTGCGTTGCTTGTATCAATTAAGAAGCATAATCATCACACTAGCGCCAATTAATAACAAAAGTTATAAGCGATCGGAATTCTTCGGCACCGTCGATAACACCGTCCGCGTAAAACCGGTGAAACGAGATTCGCATCGAATTTCCAGAGCCCGAGGATTCGCACAACGGCGTATAAGAAAGTAATTATTAGCAGCAGTAATTTAGCAAAAACAAGTTTCTCTTCTTCTTTTAGGACTCGCGCCGGCTCGAAAAGGTGTCCCCCTTTTTTCCCTCGCCGGGCTTTCATCGCCGGTCATCCCAGCGTCTAACGTTCATTGAAGGAACGGAAATACGGACCGGACCATAGCGGGGGCTACACGTGGACACCTTCTGGTTTCTCACCCCTAGCTGTGCCCCATCACGGCCGCTGTGTCCATTAGAGCGCTTGTATATTTTTACTCAACCGATATATCGCTGCACCGGCGCTGTATTGCATTAGCACAGAGATGCGTGCCCCAGATAACGCCGGTCGAGCTAGTAACGACACCCCATCCTTACGGAAGGTGTGAATTTTAGAGAGCCCAGCGTTATATACCGGTCGTCGCCCTTCTCGGAGCGTTACGCGGAGCGTCCGCTTAAGCGAACCGTAAGCGATATCCTGATATCTCTCGCGCTTTGAAATATGCCTACCTTCTTAAACGTTAAATGCAATTTTCGTGTCTTTTTTCTTGTTTCTCCTCGACAAAGACGAAGCGGCCTCCTTGCCCGGACGTGATCCTTAAATCGATCATTCATCTAGACAGTAGAGTGAGAGAGAGAGAGAGAGAGAGAGAGAGAGAGAGAGAGAGAGAGAGAGAGAGAGAGAGAGATCTCGGTTGCGTTACTCTTCGGTCAGAAATAACATAGAGTGGCAGCTGGATTCCTCGTACGAAATTGATATCAATGCTCCGGTGCTCTCAGAGTTTATCGGGAAGCTCGCGACCAGCCTGCACTCGGCGGCCACTCAATTTTTAATCGCTTCTCACCGGCAGCAATCTTGATGCATCCACGCGGTATTATCGAAATGTCAAAACTGGCGGACGAGGATTGCGCGAAAACTTTCGCCGATAGTATTCGTGCGACGCTGCTCGCAAGCTCCTAAGTCCCATAGCGAGAGATCGGCGGAGAACCGTCGTCCTATAATTCCATTAGTCGCACGGGCCGGTCGTTCCCACGTTCGTCGAATTGCTCGACCGGTCGGCGAGAGACGGGAACTGTTCAAAAAGTTTGCCGATTACGACCACTTTACGCGATTAGTGCCCGCGAAGCTTTCAAGCTCGCCTGTAGTCCGGCGTGCTTGCCTTGTGAATTCTCACGCGAGTCCGCAACTGCGGACCGTATCAGGAAACATTCAAAAAATCGCTGAAAAGGAAAGAACAGTCATTTTCCTTCAAATCCCTCCAAAGTTTTCCTCATTCCGGCAAAATCGGCTCTCGGCGATTTAAATTACTCGGCTAGTTCTTGCTAGTCGCTTCTTTCTTGATGATTATTTAGGGAAATAAGATCGCTCAAATGACTTCCGCGTTGGCAATAATTCATTTGAATTAAACCATTCATGCAGATCTTATTTTCATAGGTTCGAGTCACGTTTGAGCAATGTTTGAGCAAGAACTTAATGGGCGTCGAATGTCAAATTTCCGTTGAATATTAATCCTGCCTATTCTACATGTCCGATTGTAGATATCGATTCATTACCGTATAATTTGATGAGTTTCGAATCGATTTCCAATTGTCAATGTCATTTGAAAACTTAATTATTCAACGTAAGAGAAGAGTTGAGAGTCATTAAAAGCCGGAAAAGTCTAATCTACATATGTTTTCTTTTTTTCGAAAGACAACACAATCGAAAAAATTTATCTCATAATATTGTACTTTTTCTGTTCCTGCATTTCGCTTAGAAAAATTCTCGGGAAAAGGAAAATAAATCTTGAACCCTTTAATATCGTTATTTTTATTTTTAATAATACTTTATGTATCGCTCTGTTTTAAGTTTCGCATATGAAATCGGAGGAATCATTCGAATATACTGTGGGCGGCATTTAAAAGCTAAATTCAAGCAAAATATTCAAATTCCTAAATGAACATCGCGGAAACGATTACGTACGAACGGTTCTCGTTACAATGCTTTAATTTGAAAAGTTTCGTTGAAATCCGTCGAAACAATCGAAGCCGCTCTTTTATTGTCAATAACATCTAAGCCATTAATAATATCTAAACCGATAACATGTAAGCCGAAATAGTAAGACTAACAGCTTAGCAAAATCTTCAAGAAAATCACGAGAAATCACATTCTCGTCGCTGATCGAACCTTAATCTTTTCCATATTTTTTCAACACGATAGGGCTTTCGCACGAGCGACGACAATGCGTGTGCGACTGTTCGCGCAACAAAAGAACGTTCGCGAGACACCAGCAAGTGGACCGATATTTTTATGGGAATATCAGCGAGCGCGCATCCGGCCAGAGCCGCGCTGGGAAACGCTTGTCTCGCAGCGGAAGTGTTTGTCGCACGAGTCGCGAGGATTTGGAACGCTGCCACTCGCTCTACATACGTGAACTGCAATGGCAAGCGAGCCGGCAGGCGGCAACAGCCGCCCTTGCTCGCGTTTCGCAACGCGAGCCTCCGCTCCACCGCGATTTACACCCAGATTGCATTACACGATCCCGAACAAGCCGGAATATTGTATTTTACGCTGCCGCTCAGGCCCTTCGCTTCAGCGACTCTTAAAGAGCCCGAGCGCTGGAACGTAAGAACGCGAGATGCGCGGTGTGTCGGCGAAAATTCGTGTCGACTCTTCGACGAATGGATCGCGAAGAGGGTTGCCCTAGAGAAGGAACACAATGACGTATGAAAAAAGGCGCGTGTATAATACGTGAGGAATATCTGTTGCGATGCGCGCGGCCGACAGCGCGAGTCTTCGTCAAGCTGAAATTATTTGGAATCATAATTTACGGCGACGTCGCTTCGCATAACGCCTGCTAGTGGCGCGAGAACGAACGATCGCGGTATTCTTCGTGTGCTTCGGCTCTTATAAAGGCGCAATATCGATTTAGGTGAAAATAGATACGGAGATTTTAATATAAGCGAATGCGCCACGAAGGCGAAATAAATCATCTTTTTCTCATTTTTCCATCAAGAATGTTCCGATGAAAATATAAGCAAAGCGAACGGAACAGCGCAATCTTATCTTTCTTAAGAGATGCAAGGATCAAGTATCATTATATTATCATTAGTGATGTATACTGTGATACTGTTCTATATGTACGAAGCGATTACGGCCAGTGTGGCCGATATTTCTTGATTAATAATCGATCAAGTAATAATAATCGACGAATGCGGAATTCTCGAAAATTAGCTGGAAGTAAGGCGCCGACAAATTGATAGAAAAATAATATTGCGCGATAGCAGATTAAACGATATAGCGATCTTTGGTTTTTCTTGATAACAATGACGAGGCAATCCGAAGTATCGATGTGTCAGTCATCATCAAAACTGCTGAATTATCAAGCTCGTTTCCTTGATTCGGATATCACATCGCTGCGATTATCGAGACGCGGAATATGAGACACACATCAGAAAATGGACGTAAAAAGCGGAATGGCATTCAGACACTTCGAATTTCATACATTCGAGCAGATTTATCTGCGACCTCGAGTTGTATAGTTTTTGTCGTCGCTGCAAGGGGTACGTAGGTATCGAGGTATGTAGCAGGATATCGGATAGGTTTACTTTAATTTAGCGTTCGTTTCGATGGCGAGATAAAAGGAGAGGGACGAGCGTGCGCGGTTCTCCGCTTTCCTTCCGTTTCAGCGAAACTGGCCAACGTTAATCGGAGATGGAAGATTTCCAATAAAGAGTCGCGTTTACCGAACACTCCGGCAGCATCGTCGCGGTGCGGGGAACGCGGTAACATTGGGGAACGGATTTTCTGTCAGTTCTGGAGCAGCTCGTGTGATAGAATAAAAACATGAAGAGGCAGGGCCAACAGGCATTTGCGCGCGGGAGGATGCGCTGGAAATTATTGAAAACGCAATTCAGTCGCCGCGTTTATTGCTATATAGCCATCGAGCGTGTTTTTTGATTAGCCAGAAAATCTATCCAAGTTGAATCGTGCCGCTTGTCGCGTGAATATTAAAGCAATCATGGCACGGCAGTCTCTCTCTCTCTCTCTCTCTCTCTTTCTCGCAATGCACTTTAGAAATACATTTTACATGTACGGGGACGGTTGGAGGATATTTTTCGAATTTCTGTCTTCTTGAAAAATTAATAATCAGTTTTAATGATCGTCACGCTGGACATGCCGTATCACTACTTCTGCCGTATCTTTTTTCTTTTTTCAAACATCGGAATACCGATGTATCTATCTTTCTTCTGATACGCATTTTTCTATCGCGGTATTCTCGCGGTTCACGTCGTGATACATTTGCCAAGGCTCCCGAGTTAATCTTCTAAAATCTGCTAACGTTCAATCTCAAAAGACGCAAGCAAGCCGGAATGACCGGTAATTAATCGCATTGCCGTCGTATCGTATCGCGCCGAGCATATTAAATCGCAAACGATATGAAACCATTCAATTAAATTCTTGCGCTGCAGATTATTTACTCGATTAAAATTGTTAAATGTATTCTGCAAATGCATCCATTTATCATTGAACATACGATAACCGTTTGTTACGTATCGATTACGTATAGTCTAGTTATTCGACGTTCGCTCATGATGCTAAAATTGGAAGGAACAGTACAGAGAATACAAACGCTACGATATACATATATATGTATATAATAACATTATAATGATTATAAAATAATCATAATAAAAACAAGAAACATTAATACCAATGACCTTGTGATCGAATATTTTCAAGAACAATCCAATTTTCATTGTCGAATATCTAACTTTTTCATGATCATTCACCAATAAATCGCCGTTCCGCGAATGGACATAATCGACAGTCGCGATCGCGTTCACTATCGATCGATTGCCAACAACGCCGTGCTCTACGAAGAGGCCGATACATCCGTCGTGTGCTTTATGGAATGGCGATACTCGTAAACGAAGGGATTAAAGGCGTAACCCCGAAGCAGCGTTCCGAGATACACGAGCGAAGTCAATAAATTTCTAATTTTCTACCAATGCCACCAGTATACCGTATCGCGTGAGCTGCGCTGAGCTTATAAATGGGGATAGATTAATATAAAAATCGATTCTCTTTCCCCTTGCTCCTCTCTCTCTCTCTCTCTCTCTCTCTCTCTCTTTCCCTCTCTTTCCCTCTTTATCTCGAGGCTGTATATCCGAGTGTATTATCCGCAGTGTATCGCGTCGCTTTATAACACGGCACAGATATTCATTTCGTGCGGTACCGCGCTATTTTCCACTGCGGTTCCTCGTGATCGACAATGCGAGCGCAAAGTTGAGCGAGAAAAAAAACGCGAAAAACAATACGGCGACTTGTTGGTGGTTTCATGCAGAAGCAGCTCTCATCAAAGCGAAGAATAAGTTTCCTCGGAACATAAACGTGCATCGAAACGTCTGCAGGGAATAATCGATCGTCACACGATTACGTGTGATCGTCATTATATGTTTTTGAAAGCTTTGTTGTTAATTGAATAGCGGTTATGAAAATCGAATCAATCTATCATTCAAGAATGTACGTGGTATAACAATTTTGTGCAACTTATATTTAAAAGGTTTACTATCTATTTTATCGTAAGATTAAATGAAAATGGAAATGGATTATTCAGATCTAGTTTCTTTTCTTCATTTTGTCAGTTAATTAGAAAAATACTCCCCTTGATTCGGCAATATTTTAAATATAATTTCACATGTACAACGCTGTAACGCGAGCTCGAACGTAACGTGCAATTTAGAAGCTTTCCAACAATTATTTGACTGTATAGAAATTACGGTACTAAAAATTTGCAGAATAAAAAAAATACTCATTTTCAAAATCAATACATGTTAAAATTAATATCGATTCGTTTAATTTTCGTTCTTGAAAATACATCGGCCAGTGGGATTTATTTAGTCTGTTATTGTAAGGTTTAATCTATTCTACATCGCAAATCAGTTAGCATGACTGATTTATGACCAATAGCGCTATCAAAATAGTCATCGATTCAACATTAAAACTGCCGTTTAATTTCCCTTACACAAAAATCACAAAATTGTATTTCGCGGCAAATTGACTTTGCATATCGCGAATCGGACTCGTTCGCACCGGATGGTTAAGCAAATAACGATAATATATTCCGTGCTATTTTACTGCCACGGTCTTCCGAGCTTAGTATAGCGCGAATAGATGGATGGTTTAAAGTTTCATTTAATGTGAAAACGCCGAAAACTCAGCGATAGAGCTTTCCGTTTAGATATAACTCGCTTGATTCGCACGGTGGCGATGGCGGCGGCGAGCATCGCAATTGCGGCAATATTTTATAGGAAAATATTTATGCGATAAAAGAGCGATTTATGTTGAATGCACGATATCGAATGTCCAGAAATTATTTATCCCAGGCTCGCTGCGTTTCGAGCCCGCCGTTAAACATTAATTATATCGCGACGCATTGTCCGACGTGATGAATTTTGAAATTGTTTGTTAGCCTTCGCTCGATCATTTACCACACTCCCCAAATATTTCAGCCGGCCGGGTATCGCGTATCGTAAAGCTTCCGCGAGTGTGCAAGACCGAGCAAATGCAATCTGCCGTCTAGCGATATCGATTATTAACTGCAATCGATGTCTCGATTCCGGCGATTCGCACAACGCGCGTACGTAAAAACTCCGCGCGATATTCGCGATATTCGCTCGTGGTTTCCCGCGTTGTGGTTTGAATTTGTATTATCGATATGAAAGAGAACAAGCGGAAGATTAACTCGCAAGCAGCAGGTTGGCATGTCTCTCTAAAGCTTAATCGCATCACGCTCAGCTGCGATGCGGCGACAGTAACAAGATCAGTCGTAGACGGTCTTGCTTTTATCACGCGATGGCCAGATATCGATCCTTTAACAATCACTTCGTATAACTGCCCGGTGCAATTGATTGCAACGGACTTTCATCCATATTAATGCGGGAGCCGCGATGCACGAGCGATAATTGATTTTTCGGATAATCGACCGGCCGCAGGTTCCTCAGCGTACTTCGATAACATATAATTCGCATAAAAGAAAAAAGAATACAGAACGGATACAGATATCTCGAATAAAGATTATCAAATTTCATCGGAGCCACCTCGCGCGGATGCGCCGTTTTATTGTCGGTGATATGGATAAATAAATCCAACAGCGATCCGCTGAGATATCAAGCGTGCGTGAGCGCGCGCGCGCCTCGATTAAACATTCAAACGCATAAACTCGCGTATAGCGATTTAATGTAAAAGATGCACGATATTTAATATACTCTCATCCGTACGTGAAATCTCATGAAAAAATAGTCTTGATGGCGATCACATCGTGTGTCAACGAGCATGTGTCCAGCTAAAACGAGTCATAAGTCAAAACGAATGCCAATTTTCTGCGTGCGAAGATGGAACAGGTAAAAAATCGGTCTTTACGTTGATTAATAGTTGCCGTTAAGTCGGCGCAGAGCGTCGCGGCGCGGCGCGTCGAAAGCAAAAGGACGATCCCTGCTCTTAATTAATGGAATCGCTCGCGGCGCAGCGATACGATGGTCGCTGCGTCGCCGCGTGATTAAATAGGCAGTCTAATACGAATAGCAATAAACCAACATGTTGTGGCGGAGGAAGAGAGAGGCAGAGAGCGAGAGCAAGAGCGAGAGAGAGAAAGAGAGAGAGAGAGAGAGAGAGAGAGAGAGAGAGAGAGAGAGAAAGAGAGAGAGGAGGGAAGGAGAAATCGTCCGCTTAATTAATTTTTAATGGGCCAACGTTGATCTTGCCGCGCGGAGTGGAAAGTTCCTCAGCTATCGCGAGTGTAGAACGTCGTCAAATATACGCGAACAGCGACGTAGTAAATACGCGATCCGTTAAAATTGATTGAGAGGTCTCTCGAATAGGTGAATTCGTAAATTGTCGAAATTTGTTGAAGTCTTCTCGTATTAAAAATTCCAGGCACACCAGGTAAATCGCAGCGCAATCGATAACGCAGATTACTTCGTAAACGCGTGCGGCGGATGTGTTTACATTTGTTATAACACCATTTGTACGCGATAATATTAAATAAATGTACGGTCGAGCAAGCTTTGAAAAGGCAAATATAAGTTGCGCGCGTTTCGCGCGGGTCGCGCTTCGCACGCCGCAATAACTTGTACAATTGCGCACCGATATGGAAGATAATTGAACTTTTAATCTCTACGAGCGGCCGTAGAATCCCAGGATGGAATTTTCAATAATCTCCCGCGTGACGCGAACGGGCGCGAATGAATTCGGTATTTGTCGTTTGTCACGGTTCGTCTAAGCGGGGCCGAGTTATCCGGATAGTAAAGAGGGACGTAAACGAACGAGTGTGGGCACGAAACGCGTAATCCTTTCCTTAAGTACGCGATATCCCCTTTTTTATTAAGACAGGCATAAAGTCAGACTTATGGCCCGCGTTACATGACGCGCGATAGCGGTAGACCCTATTTACATCCGTGTGTAATCCCGTCTTAAAGTGTCGTATAAGCGATTTAATGATCGAGGCATGTGTGATATTAACAGCGTCACCTTTATCTAGAAATCGTCATCGTTTCTGGCAAACGACGCGCCGACGTTATCACCGCGAATTTACGAGCTCAAAATAGAGTTTTATGACTAACGCGATTACATTCCGCGCCACGCTGCGTCGATAGGATTCATTGCGATTTCGGCGTTGATTTAATAATTACGATTATCATTCTATGAATGGAACGTATCTCTATCGACAACAAGACTGTCTACGATACGTTCATCGATCGAGATATCGCCAATTTTGAACGCATAGTTAGGCAACGTAGCAATATGCAACGTAATAGACATTTTTTTTCTTTCCGTTAACAGCTCGTTTTAATTCTTTTGGAGCGAACAATTATTATGCATGCGTTTCTTCTTTCTTTTTTTAGATATAAAAACATTCGGGACGTATATATGTTTGAAAACATTTTTGTTGTGGAATATTTCGAAAAACATAAAATCACTGGAAACTATTTCGGCAAAACGTAAAATCGTGCGCACACATGTGGGCTTTAATTTTCGCCCGGTTAAATTAATGTTGACTTCTCCTGCACAACACATTTTTTTCAATCGCTTAAAATACACAAGACCGATTTCTCTTGTTAAACAGAATTATGATATCCAAGCCCATCTGACTCGGCCCATCTGACCTCGTCGAGGAGGAAAGTGAAATAAACGCGAGGGGTCGCCCAATCGCACAATCACAACGATGAATTAAAAGGAGTAGCGAACTCTCTCGGCAGCGGTTGCATCGCGGCGATGGCTTCCCTGAAGGAAAAATCACGAAGAGCCGGACTCGGGCAACGAAAATACGGGGCAGCCGATACAAATTTGCACGCAAATCCGCTCGCACAGGTAAGTACTCGGGGAGAGGTTGCTCGTACTTATCCCGACCGCGCTCTTCATCGATATTCCTGACTTCGCTCTGCCGGATAAAAGATCGAAACTTCCTCATCCTTCCGGCAGAGAGAATCCACGTACACGCCGATAGATAGGCGGAGGTATGCGTGTGTATGTGTGTGTGTGTGTGCGCGCGCGCGGGTGCGTATAAATTTCGCCAGATACGCGAGGGGGACGAGATACCCCGATGGAACGAGGTAACCGCCGCTCTGCCAAGTGGGGGAGATCCCGGGTGGGTTCTGAAGAGCAGCTACTGATCGGGGGCGAAGAATCGAGCGAGAGCTGATTCGACGCTGACTCGTGCTTAGGAAGATTCCAATTACTCGCTCGGCGACGCAATATCGGCAACATAAATATCGCATTGACAGGCCCGTAAATAGGGATTCATTGTAAAAACGCTTAATAGCGAGAGAGAACAAGAAAGAGAGAGAGAGAGAGAGAGGGAAGGGGAATCTCACGTTGCTCGTTCGGGGGGCAGGAAACTAGCAGGGGTTACTTTTCGTTTATGTGAGTCGCGCGATATCCCGAGGCCTCCCCACGCTTCCCCGAATATCGCGAGCTGGAAGAGAAAAGAACAAAGTGCAACGAATGGAGAACAGCGCTGCTTAATATCGATATATAAAAGAACAACACGTATCGCGTCTTACACGTGACCCTTACATACAGGCTACCTTCGCTTCCGGTAAATTATTGTACGTGTCAGTTTGACTTATTTACTCGATTAAATGTGTGTCAGTAGTGTGTCAATTAGTGAGACCGGTGAAGGTCCGGTGGGGATAACGCTTCCTCGTGTGCATTTTCTTGTAGCTTTGTTTGACTTTCGAGTGATTTCAAGACGAACCGTCCTTAATATGTCCTGAATGTGTCCGTTTCTTAGAAGCCGCGCGACCATCTTCTGCTGTTATTTCAGAGCCGGCTAAATTATTATTAAATTATTTAGCTCTCATTTGCATAGCCGCTTTTATTTACGTTCTGTGATGGTTTCAATATTGATTTTTGCTGCGGGTTGATTCGCCCGCCATGATTTCGCTGTGTTTATTAAATTATTTTCGGACTTTGCCGGATTAATGAAACTGGTATTAATATCGAATCAATTTATGTCATTGTCAAGATTCATAATATCATAATAAACGTCAATGATGCTTTTTTGCCGTATACAAGCTCCGCGGACTGCATTATGACATTTGAAAAATAATATAGAACACTATGAAACTCCATAAAGTCTCGAGCGTTTCAGCAAGACTTAAATATCTTCCGTATACATCGACGATATTTGCAACGGAAACAAGATAAGATTTCGGGTCACACAAGTCAGCCGAAAATTGCATTTGATTCAACGTCACATTATTTCGAAACGCGATGCGCGGTAGCATTCAAAAATTCCGGTCGGTCTCCTCGCAACGACGCGATCTCGTGAATGTAACGTGGAACGACGAGTCGCTAAATTCGTCGTAAAATATGTAACGCGATGGGGATGCAGGTCTCGATCTCTGCCTGCTGCGATATCCGCCGAGATGAACTCGAAAAGAACCAAGCGCGAGATCTTCTTCACGGAAATCAAATTCGCCTTCATGCTCCGGCAGGTGCTTTGCCTCGTTGTGTATCGCTGATATTAGATCTCTGATATTAGGTCGATAATTAAATAGCGATCGATCTCCGTGTCGCAGTCGCGCGCGGTCGTAAAGTATGAAATACAATAACAATATAAGATAAACAATATAAAAAACTATCAATCTTAAAACTCCAAGAGCGATTTTGCCACTAGTTTTCTTAAGTCATCAATTCTTTATTTCTTTTCTTTATTTCTCTTTAGCGATTAGCGGAAAACCTCAACTGTACCGAATTTCTGGATCATCATTCTTAATGATCCAGTTTTACCTTTTTACCATTCTTTTGGCAAATTATTTTCCGGTTTTTGCTTAATTCGTCATCGTCATATTAATTTCATCTGTATATTAACTTGAATCTTTTCTGAAATTCGTCTCAATGATTCATTCCTTTTAATTTAAATACATTTAAATACATATTAGACCGAGCGAAATTATGACCTATATTTCAAGGCCAATTTTTGGAATCGGACTATAATAATTATACGATTTTACATCTCTTGTTTTCCTCTAAATCAATTTTTCTCGTTCAATTTCTTCTTTTAAGTGGAGGTTTTCTAGTACCCATAAATGAAAATCACGAAAACATTTACAGGAGTGTTAGCGGTACAATCGAAAGTTGCACGAGAACGTTAGATCACCTTGAAGATTGAAGTCGCTCATAAACGAGAACTCCGAACTGATTGCTGCTCGAGTTTCCGTTCGAGAAGCTGGCGAGATGTTTCGCGCTCTGGCAGCGCGCAGAAAAATATCGGGAACCCGGTTACGGGTTACCGTTTTACAAAGCTCTGCCGCGTCGATGCCGACGCACTAGGGTATACGCGACGTATCGACTCGGCGTCGAGGAACCGCGTCCATTGTAAAAGCCGCGGGCGAGAGCTGGGAGCAGTGGATTGATTTCCATTTGGAGTTTCATAGTGTGTGACGGGCTAACCCCAAAGTACCCCGGGGTGCCTTCCCTCGCGGCGGGAACGACTTCTCGGGGAACCGGCCGGCCGCCAATCGCGGGGCTGCCTGCTCCCCGTTAAAACTACCGGAATGGTTTGAACGGTGCTTGGAAATCGGGCTACGACGAAGAGCAGAGCGCCATGCCGAGCCGGTTCGCTGTGTAGCGTGGGGTTACCCGGGGTAAACTCCGCCCGTGTTACACGAATGCGTTACAACACGCTCGCGGAGGTGTTGGTTCGGTCCGTGTTGTGAGAGTAGGATAGCGGTAGGTACGGTAAGTAGTTTACATAGCCAAGTGTTTGTCTTCCAGGATTTATCGATCGTTCCCGCGTCCCTTCTTCTCTGTCGTTTTAATTAAATGTCTTTGTTAACGCGTTATCGGTCGCTTATTCCGAATGCGAATTGTGAATTCGGGCGATGGGAATCCGGTGGCTGCCAGTTGGCTAATGGCGGCGGGAACGAGAAAGCTTCTCGAGCTTCTATGCTCGCGAAGAAATATTTTGTTTTTCTTTTTTTTCGCTACCTCGAATGACCGAGTTAAATCGTATTGATTTAATTCGTTTCGTTCGACTTCATTCCGATTTCATTTGGGTCGATCTACATCGTTTTCAGAACATAGAAAATCTTAAATAATCCCATTTTCCTTAAAAGAAAGATGCCTTTGTTTTGGATAATTCAGAGTATCGTTCTGTTGACATTTGATGTACGTATGCATGGAGAATAACGAAGAGTACGCTCCGCGTACTTTATGAATTGAGTGCAATGCGGAATCCCGAAAATAAGAGAAACAGATCGTGAATGTTTAACGATCATTGCCGACGAGAACGAGATTAGCCTTTCATCGATCATATTTGATCACGTTCTGATTATATTTCCCGAGAAATCGGGAATTCATGGGATTACGCGGGCCTCAATGGAGGCCGACGCATTTTCCACGGATACTCGTTTACAAATATAAATTTAAAATGACATTACCGCATCGGCTTACGCCAACTGACAATTCCATTTCCAGACATTCGAGAACGTCAACGTTCAATCCGCTGCTCAAGACGCGATGCGTCGACGCGAGGGGGAGAATCGTCGCGCTGAGACGGGAGGGAGGAAAAAAATAATCGCGCGGCGTCGTAGCGAAGGGGGTCAGTCAGTATCTCGACAACTGTAGCGTGAAAACGGACGAGGCCGTGGCGAATCGTCGGCGGGCGCAGTCACGCCCAGACACTATATTCGCTTTTGTATTCAACATCCCTCTGTCGCCCCTCGGCAATTTCGTTTACGTGGCCCAGTGGCTCACAATGCCCGGCTCACAAAGGGATGATCGGGCCGCGGCCAATAAACCGGGGGTTACAGGGGAAATCGGACTCGTGCGCCGGATTCTATCGCGAGGATGAGTGGGTCAACCGATAAATGGCACGCCGATGGCGACAGCCGCGGCGACGTCCCGGTCGGCGGCGTCGCGGCCGCGGACGACGTCGTCTGCGTCGCCGACATCGGATATCGCCGCGACATTGACCATCCCCGTAGGACGGGAATAAGATAACGAATGATTTATTCGAGGCTCTTTGTGGAGTTTCCACTGGATTTCTCGGAGCGATCGATGCTCCTTCAATAGTAAACACCGAGAAACGGACCGAGAGAAGCAATGATCATCGCCGAGGTATCGAATGCTGAAGATAAAGCTCCTCGATCTAAAATTCGAGCATGACGCAGTAGAATTTTAGCTACTTTGATCAATCAGCTTTAATTTCGTTCGCGAGACTCCGATGTGTCTATCGTGTCTGTTGAGATATTTATTGTCGTAAAGCGAGAGAGAAAAGTTCGACGTAATGATTGTAAAAACAATTCACGAAACATTTGCATTTGGGATCGGCTATCGCTTCAAGCCCTTGGTAATTAAGAGGAGCGCGTCGCGGAAAGAATCCGCCGTGTAATTAAACGTCAGGGACGATATTATCCGCGCAAATAATCTCGCACGGACGCAATCGCACTCGTACTGCGATCACGAATTAACGAAGCGACAAAGTCGTCTCTCGAATCGGAGATTCGATAAGGCGCTTAATGCGAGACGAATTCGCGGAACATGGCAATACGGCGGAATTAATGCCCCCTTAAGAGTCACTGAGTCGCGCACGCATACGTGAATTACTCCTGATGAGATTTGAAATTTTCATCGGAGAGCGCACGGTCCGCGATTTTCGGGGCCGGACGAGTTAAGTTCGTTAGAGGCGCTTCCCGGATACGCGATAGCGACGAGCTGAACTCCAAATTTAAAACCTGCTAATCCATCAGGCGCATTACGGAGAAGCTCGGCGGTCAATGGAGATTCAAAGAGCGTCAAACTTACCTTGTATTAATCGTGATTCATAACAGCGCTCCATGAAGTATAAAGCTGCCTCCGGCAGCTTTGAACGTTGCGTTTTGTACTACGCTAACGATTATCGCTTAAGACCGCGTATGTTGCATTCATCCGTATGCCTACAATCGGACAACTTGAAGCGCGAGATGGCTCGCGAAAAGATTAATTTTCATCTCGATGAATAATATAAGTAGAGATCTCAACGAGATTTCAAAGTAATAAAAAAAAATATATATATATATATCTGTATATGTATCTGTATGCAAATTACGATATGATAACGATAATAGTGTGTACGCAGAAAAATGAAGAAGTGGGAAATGCGGATGTGTTAGTAGACCTCGCTTAAAAAGCGAGTTTCATCGCGAGCGTAAAAAGATATTTTTACCTTTTAACTCGTCACCGTTTGATCGCAAGTATCCGATCAGCAGCAAGCCCTTTTAATTGACGTCTACTGATAGCTTTGCTTTTATTCCAAGAATAATCTGGGATTTATATTTGAGAGGATACTTGATACGATCAATTATAAATGCTCGACGTAAAAGCGTCCTTCGCGATCGTTTCACGCATGCGCGATTGCAGTTCCAGTCTCGCGTGTACGAGAGAAAAATTATTCGCGCTATCCGTGGAGTTAATCAGCGCGACGAGCTCAGAGGTCCAATCGTTGCCATGAGGGCGTTCTTAACGATTCTTGCCGTCGAGAGTAATCTCGCCGCGGTATATGGGAGGATCAGATTTACAATCAAGCTTTCGATCCCAATGAATCAAATTATTCTCGGGATTATATATATGCGTCTAATCTGGTGCACGTACGTGCCCGTGAAATATTACAGTGGCATCTATCGCTTGGGGAGCACGGGGGAGCCATGAATCAATCCGGATCCGGTTGATCCTTCATACGATTTGATCAAAGAAACCGTCAAAAGCCCAGCCGTGTCTAATGCGAATAACGTCGGGAGGGAAATTGTTTCACGGTTATGTCACGGAAAGAGGAAGATGGAAGTGAGATAAAATTCCAGCCGTTGGTGATTCGAGCGTGGACAATCCACGCGAGCGAAGCGTCTAAACGCTCTCCTAAGCAGTCAAAGAAAAAACGCACGATGGTTGGGATGGTTCGCATTAAATCAGCCGAATCCCTTTCCTTAATTCGAGCGGGATGATCCAAACGAGGCGGTGCCGTGGATGCATTAACAATTATTTATGCTCGTGGATTTATCGCTGCGAGATGGGAGAGCGGTCTTTGCACGGACAGCAGCCTTATAAATACGCCCGCATAAAACTTCCAGTTTCAGCTGCAGCGACGCGAAACTTTCCGAGAAGCATCCCCCGACAAACGCAAATTCGCTCGCGGTTCTACGCGAACGCGAAACTTACTCTTGACTAACGATGAATTACAGAAAGCCCCGGCGATCGCGGCTTGACGCGATCAATAAAAAAGAACGGCAAGGAAGTCTCGTTGCGCGATTACTTCCGTTAATCGCTTGCGTTAATTACGGACGCGCGCGTCCGTGTGCAATAACGGTAAACCGCGTGAAGCGAGCTCATCGCGGCTCGCTTTATCCCGGGATAAATATTCATAAATATTCATCAAAGGAGGTAAAAAAAAGAAAAGAAGGAGGATCCTGATTCATCGCGATGGGACACGCATATATTTGCGTGACGCGCAATTTGAAAATGCCGTACGATCGTAATTGATGCGCGAATAAACGCAGTCCCGGTCGCATTTAGAGCCACGCATTTAGAGCAAGTCTCCGATTAAAACATTGTCCGCGAAATTTTCGATATTTAGATAGCGCGAGAAAATTGCGGCGCCGTGCAGCGCGCAGACACTCCCATCAGCAAATTCGTTAAATGTACCAAATTATTTACAATCAAGAATATTTACCGCGCTCGTATCGAACGTTCTGTCGACGACGCGCCTCGGTCCCGTTATACGAGCTAGATAATATGGATTCGAAATTTAAATAAATTTAATTAAAACTTGCGTTGGGCGCTATGTAAACATCAGTCGCGGTACATTAAGCATTCTCGTTAAACAAAAGGAATCAACGATCGCCGCTAATTCTGCTTATTTTTTTCAAGTCGCATCGTAGACATTCCTAACGGTGCTTCTTATTTAATCCCCATACATTTGACAGGAATATCACTCGAAGGCGCGTTCCGCTTTCCCAACAGTTAAATAACTAAATAACAGATAAATAAAAAATGAGCCGTGACAAACGCGTCGCGCCTCCATCTGCGTTTGACGTAATGCAGCATCTAAGGGAGACTCCTCATCATTGATCGGACACGTTGATGACGTTCACGTATAAAACCATCACACGGCCACCGCGAAGCCCGGTTTCTTACGTCAGGGAGGAATGTCGGATCGCGCGAGCGCGCGGGAACGGGACAAACCCCGATGAAGAACGACACGCCGTAAGAAATTAAAACGATAAGGTCGTCAGGCGAGCCGTGGTTTTGTTCATACGACGGTCGCTTCCTGCGCGTGAGTAATACGAAACGGCGGGAGGCATGAATCAGAATCAGGGGAAGCCGGCGCAAAATGAATGACAAGCCATTTGTACGCCGCGCTTCCCCG